>PVKA01011873.1:0-26358 GCA_004027165.1 Ctenomys sociabilis
CACACACACACACACACACACACACACACACACACACACACACACACACACAGGGATTTAGACTGAACTAGGTGCTATTTGCCTAATTTTTGAATTAGGTAATTCACTTTGGTTTAACGCTCTGCGTGCAGCGCTCCTGGCTCTAGAAGTCATTACCCCTGTCTGGGATCTCCCGGGGTCCCACTCGTTGCAGAGGTCTTAGAGTGGGTGCTCGCTCGCCGCCAGAAGGCCTAATTCCCTCACCCTGGGCGCAGCAGCCTACTGCCTGGCTCCAGCGACGTTGCGTTCGCTGCTATTGCACCGGTTGCGCCGCCCACGGCCCGTCCGTGCGCGCTAACCCCAGCGCGCACTCACTGATTTGGACACCGCTGCTCACCGAGGGCCTACAAAGCGCACACTTTGTTCAGATTCTGCAGTGCTGTTTGCAAAATCTGGATGAGAGCGCAGTGGTGATGAATGTGGAGCGACGGAGCAGAGACAAGCCTACTGTGAGGGGACCGCGAACCGCTCTTGTCCCCTCCTTCTCTGAGCCTTGCCCTGCCGCGCGTGTCTCTCGTGGCTCTGCTGAGTTCTGCTGTTCCTTTAAGGCCTATACTCCGAATACCCAGGGAGTGTGAAACAAACATGGACTTATGTCCTTGTGAGAAACTCTTCCAAAGTAGTGCAATGTAGAATTAGAAATAAGCCAGGAAAAAGGTTTTCTGATTTTTTTATTTCTACTTTTTCTTTATTTTAAAATAGATAAACATATTAGCAAAGTCAATCATTCATATGTTTATCTAAATAAAACAGTATCTGATGGGAAACTCTTACTGGGAAGAGTCACTACGCTTGTGAACACTGATGAATGCCTATGGATATTTTCATTAAAATACTTTCATCCTAAAATTACTTTTTCAGGGCTGGCCAAATAGCTCAGCAAATTAAAGCACCTGCAAGCAGGCACAGGGGCCTGAGGCTTGCCTTCAGGCCCCACCCCTGGGGCACGTTTAGATGGTAATTGAGACTGGGCATGGTGGTGCACAGTTGTAATCCCAGCACTCGGGAGGCTGTAATCAGAATAATCCACTATGAGTCTGATCTAGTAGTAAGATTCTGAACACCCTGTAGACCCTTCCCTAAAATGCAGAAAAAAAAATACTTTTTCGGTTTTATTTACACATTTTAGTACGGGGTCTCACTGCACAGCTTGGACTCCTAGATCCTCCTATTTACGGCGAGGAGATTACAGGCATGCACCACCACGCTGGGTCTGAGTTTCTGTCTCAGCAGGCCCTGCGGGGGGATCAGCATGGCGTGCATGGCGTGGTCCCTGAGCTGGCCAAAGCAAGCGTTTAGTCTGCTGAGTTACCTCGCCTTCTCTTAAAATGACTTCTTACCATTTTCCTTATTATGGCCTGTATTAGAATTTCTCTTTAAAGAGACAGGCGAACCTGGTAATAAATGGAGAACCAGGTGTGTTTGTGGACATCTTCAGAAACCCTTTCTTCCATCTGCAGATGGAAGAAAATCAGAATGGACTTGTTGACTGGCAAATCCCCAACTTCAAAGTTTTTCCTTGCTACAGAAGAGCTGGATTAGCAGCAAGGACGAGGCCTAGCTAATATGATACATCACGTATAATACTGCATCACTGAAATTTTGTTTTTCCTTATTTCTTTTTTGTTAGTGTATATCTGTAGTACATAATAGATAAATTCACCATGGGAAACATGTGTATGCATAGTGTTCTTTGATCCTTTTTACTGTCTCCTGTCTCCTCCATGCTCAGATGCCCTCCACAAATTCCTTGTATTCTATTATCTGTCTTCTAACTTGCTTGTGAATTATTTCTGCATTAAGTTTCTCATGTAAGCAAATCAATGTGATACTTAATTTTCTCTCACTGAGCATTCATTTTCCAACAAATGGTTCACAATTATCCTTTATTATGGCTGAGCAGTATTCCACTGTGTATATTTACCACATTTGATTTATCTATTAACTTTTTGATGGCCAAATATGATGCTATAAGATTTAGCTGCTATGACCTCTGCTGCTATAAACATGGGAGAGCTTCAACTCTTTTGAAAGAATCCTACAAGGGGAATACCTGGGTTAAATGGACTCTGTTTTAGCATTTTAAGAAATCTCAATGTGTGGCTGCAGGGACAGCTTGGCAATCTAAGTGACTGCTTGGCAAGTGCAAGAACTGAGGTTCAATCCTTGGTCCTGCATGTAGTGTTGGCTTCAGAACCCTGGGTGCACTGCATGGGCCACTGAAACTGGGTGCAGTGGCATATGCCTGTAATCCCAGCACTGGGGAGGCTGAGATAGGAGGATCACTGTAAGTTAAAGCTGCATAGTAAAACATAGAAACCCTGTACCAAATAAATAAATAAATAAATAAATAAATGTTTTTTAAAAGGAAATCTCAATGTTGGTTTATATGATGATTTTATGAGTTTGTGCTTCACATAACAATTTACAATTGTTCATTTTCCTTACAAACTAGTTATTTTTTGAGCTTATCAAGTAAGATGAAATTTCAGTGTTGCAATGATTTGCATTTCTCTAATTGCCAAGGATGTCAAGCACATTTTCATGCACCCACTGGCCATTTGTACTACTTCTTTTGAGAAGGGTCTGTTCATTTCAATAGTCCTTTTTTTTTTTCCTTTAAAGTTCTCCCTACACAGCTCAGGCTGGCCGTGAATTGTTGTGTATCCCAGACTAGCCTCAAACTCATGGCAATGCCCCTGCCTCAGCATCCCAAGTGCTGGAATCACAGTCAAGTGCCACTTTGCCAGGCCTTCAGGAGCCCATACTTTTGACAGAGTATTTTTATTTTGGGGGTGTATTTTCTGATTTGTTTATTCCAAATGAACAAGAAGGTTGGGTGGCAAAATTATTTTTCCATTCTGTATGTTGTCTTTTTACTTCGTTGTTTTTTCTTTTGCTATGCAGAAGCCTTTTAATTTGATAAAATCCCATTTATGGGCCACTGATGCTATTACTTGTTCAGCTGCTGCTTTTGATTCATTTTGCTTTGCTTTTAATGCAGGAAGAGGCATTTTTATTCTTCTGCACACAGATAATCACTTTCCTAGCACCATTTCATAAAAAAAGCTATTTCTTCCCAGCATATGTTTCTGGCCCTTTTGTCAAAGATGAGATGGTGAAGAAGCCTGGAGTTGTTTCTGTATCATCATTCTGTCCTATTGATCAATATGTCTGTTTTTATGACAGTACCACGCTGGGGTTTTTTATATCACTGGAGCTTTGCAATATAACTTGGAATCCAGGATTGTGATACTTCTTGCTTTGCAGGATTGTTTTTGCTGTGCTGGGTTTCTTCTGTCATAATTTTATGACAGTTTCTTATATTTCTGGGAGGAATGATGCCGATATTTTGATTGGAATTGTGCTAAAACTCTATGTAATTTTTTAGTAATATGGCCACCCTGACTATGTCAGTTCTCCCTGCAAAGGAACAGGAGATGACATTTCATAATATAATATCCTCTTGAATCTCTCTTGTTTAGTTAGAGAACTTGTCTACTGTCTTGGTTAGGCTAGTTTCTGGGTATTTGATATTTTCCATTCTGTATGTTTTGAGAAGCTATTGTGAGAATCAGGTTATTCTTCTGATGTCTGTGCCAGTGGATTTCCTTGTATTTGTCCAGACTTTCAATAAAACACTTCTAATTTTCCCTCCTTTAGTATGATTTGCCAAGAGATTTGTCATTAATGGTTTTTATCAGTTTCAAATAACATTCTAAGCCTATTTTTGTCAGCTTTTAAAAATCTTGAAAGTACATTAGATCTTGTCAAAGACTTTTCATTTCTTAAGACAACTGTGTGATTTTGTCCTTTTTTCTATTTATATGATGTTATTTTTATTGATTTAGATATGTTGAACCATCTTTGCATCTTTGGGATTAAACCAATTCAGTCATAGACTATGACCTTTTGATGATTTGTTGCATTCTCTTTGTCACCATCCTTTGATATTTGCATCTGTGTTAACTAAGGAGACTATCTACAGTTTTATATTTTATCATATATTGTCTTATTTTGGAACCAGGGCAATACTATGCTCCAGGAATGAATTTAGTGCTGTTACTTTTCTTTCAGTTTCATGGAAGAGTTTGAGGTGTGTTGACAATAGACCTTCCCTGACATTCTGCTACAGCTCTATGGTGAATCCATCAGTTGTGAGCTTTCCTAATTGGGGAGGACTATTACTGCTTGAATTTCATTACCAATTATTGGTCTTTGCAGGTATATGTACCTCCATGGTACCATCATTTTACTTACTAGGTTAATCATTGCCCAACCCAAAAGACCATGATGGATGACTGTAATATATGGAAAATTTAAATAAGTATTTGTGCCTGGTGTAGCTGTGCTATTATAAGTGGACTTTTGTTAAACACAGTAACATCGTATTCAATATGTGATATGGGAACATTGCCTAGGTAAATAGATCCTGGTACATTTTAATTTTTAACTGACACATAATAATTGGACATATTCATGGAGTACTGCCTGGTGATTGGATACACATATACAATGTATATTGAGTAAATCAGGATAAGTAACATTTCAGGCTCCTGAAACAAGTATCATATTTTGGGTTAGGAACTTTGAACTCCTCTCTTCTAGTTCTTCAGAAAATATATAATAATTTTGTCAAAGTATAGTCACTATTGTGCTTTAGAACCCTGGAAATTATTCCTCCTAGTAAACATATTTTTGTATCCAGTATCTATCCTCCCTCCCTCCCAGCCTCCCTGTCTTGCTTTTAATGGTTGTTATTTTATGCTCTACTTTAATGAAATCAGCATTTTAAAATTTTTCCATAATACATATATATGGTAGGATAACTTTTGTGTGTGTGTGTTTAGTTACAGGGTCTCATTACGTAGTCCAAGCTGGCCTTGAACTGTTGGCAATCCTCCTGCCTCAGCCTCTATAATGGGGTCAAACTCAGGACCTTGTGTTTGCCAGGCAAGTGCTTATGCTACTGAGCTGTGTGCCTGGCCCCTGAGGTGGGACAACTAGATCAAATTTAATGAATTATTTTCTATTCCTGTGAGTGAGGGCTTTCAGAAGTGGTTCACATTCACATGTTGCAGAGATAGGAAGAACAATGCCATATTGGCTCCAACCTATGCTGTAGTCACCTTTGTCCTGTCATTATCTAGCTTGAGCCATCAAGACACTGACCAGAACACCACACTGATGTGCCGTATTCACTAAATCATGTGATCAGACCAAGAAGCACAAGAAGCTGCCAGCACAGAGAGGCTTTTTGAAAACCACATATTCCATAGATGGCAGATAACTTACCCAGAGTTAGGGGACCATCAGAGCAGCAGCCTGTGCTGTGCTGAGGGTATTTAACATGTGGCTATATTTTGTGCTCTTTTCAACACCATGAAAAAAGTAAACTTTTAGGCCTCCTTGGACACTGAAGTAGCAGATTCTAGACCTAGAAATACTTCTCTAATACATCCACTGAGCTACATTGACTAAGTTTGAAGGAATTCAGATAAGATCTCTGTAAGAGTTTTATGGGCTGTGGCTCAAGCAGCCTTTATACTCAAGCCGTTCAACTCAGAAGATCATGTGGTATTAGATGGATCTATGACAGGTGAGGTTTTATACACAGTCTGTGGCCAGCCTTTATAGAAGAATAAAAGCTTTCTATATACTGGTGTTCTGAAGCAAGATCTTACAAGCCACACAACAGTTATACACCAGTTGAAAAAGAACTTCTAGTGTGCTACCTGACTGCAGAAAAGGCACGGTGCTTAATTGTGGGGCACAGGATAGCGTGCAACTACAACACTTACTACAGGCTGACTCTTGTCAGACTCAGCATGTTGTAAGACTGAGAGAGGGCCAGCTAAGTAGCTCAGGGAATTAATGTGCCTGCACAGCCAGACACAGCGGCCAGGGTTCGATCCTTGGCGCGCTGTGTCTGCCCCACCCCTGGGGTGGGCTGAGTCGGTGATTGAGACTGGGTGTGGTGGCACATGCCTGTAATCTCAGCTCTTTGGGAGACTGAGCATGGGAGACTGAACCCGTGTGGATCACTAGGAGTCCAATCTATGTAGTAAGACACTGTAGACCCTGTAGATCCTTACAAAAATTAAAAAAAAAAAAAAAATGAGGGCTGACTAGGTAACTCAGCAAACTAAAGCACCTGCTTAGGCAGGAGCAGGGACTGGGATTTGATCACCTGCGTGCCATGCCAGCCCCACACCTGGGTATGCTGAGTCAGTAATTGAGACTGGGCGTAGGGGTGTGCGCTTACTATCCCAGTGCTTTGAAGGCTAAAAACTAGAGGATCACTATGAGTCTGATCTACATAGTGATACCCTGTATACTGTAGATCCTGTTGTAAATTCGTAAAATAAACAAAAAAAAAAAAGACTGAGTTACATGGTTAGTGTTCCCTTTTAGGGACAACAACATTAGGTACATTCAACATAGTGGTTAATTTTATGTGTGCACTTGACTGGAACAAAAGATGCTCCAGTATCCATTGAGAACATTGCTAGGTAAATTTGGAATGGAATTCCATAAAGGGGATCATTTGAATTGGCAAACTAAGTAAAGAAAGATGCTTTTATTAATAATGTAGGCAGATGTCACCCAGTTTACTGAGGGTTTGAATGCAACAAAAAGTGATATATAAAGGGCGAATTTTCTCTCTATACTTCTGCTGGGATGTACATTCTCTCCTGCATATGGGCAAAAGAGCTCCTTGTTCTCCAAGCTTCAGACTCTGGTTAGGTCTTCTGAATTACACAACCACTTCTCATGCTTCTCCATCTTACAGGTGAATGACTGTGGGACTTCTTGGCCTGCATGCCATAGGAAACACCTCCCCTAATAAATCTGCCTTATGAAACTATTGTGTATTATCTATCAAGCTATCTATCAGCCATCCTCTGCAGGCTCCATATCCCTGGAAAATGCTGACTCACACATTCAGAATCCCAGACTCTCAAACATCTGGCACGATTACATTTTTACATATACTCGTGATTGCTGGAAGGCTTCTTATGATCAACTGATAGTGGAGAAAAAGACCAGCTTGCATCACAGACAAGTGAGTTCTACTTACAAGTCAAAAATAACTTCTTTTCCTCTAGAATCCAAATCAGAAACAAATATGAAAGGCTGGGTGTCAGTGTAGATCCTCTCAGTGAGCAGAGTTTTAAAAAACACATCAGACGACCCATTTTAAGTGCAAAGAGTTGTTTTAAACCAGGATATGTATTAAAGCAATGGGCAATGGTGAGTAGCTTGGTCTTTTGGGCAGTGGCCCAGAAGAGAATGGTGGAAGATAGTGAGGCCTGAGAAAGAGGTACAGACATGCAGGCCTGTAGGAATAAGGATGTGTTTGATGCATCATCTTTCATCAGAGTTCATCCACATTGGAAGAGACAGACACTAAATACCTCGGTCTGTAGATGTCAACCAGCCTTTGGCACTGACCAGCACAGCCCTGACACAACAGACACCTAAACAGAGCAGCTGTGGGGAGGTACAAACAAGCCATGCCTGGGCTCAGCAGCATGGCTCCACACAGCAAGGCTAACCTGACACTGTCACATTGAAACTTGGCAGAATCGACCAACAATGAGCCACCTACTATGCCTTCCCCTAACAGCAATCAGACACTTGGTAACAAGTTGCTTTTGTTGAGTCTCTTGACCCTTGGAAAAGACAGTGATTTTTGTTGGGTCAGGCATGGAATCACCAATGCTATGTTATGGATCCTTTAATGTCAACTGGAGTCCATGGCTATGTATGTGGGAATTTGACTTGCCTAGCTACGTGGAGATCACTCTTAGCAGAGCCACACACTCAAATTAATACTGTTACTTCAGAATACTTAAGAAGTTTTGAAGCAATGCTATCATATTTGCATTTCTTTTGGGGCCAGCAGACTTTGTACATAGTCTTGCTATAATTTGGTTCAATTTCTGCATGTGAAGTCTTACAAAGTCATAATACATTAAGGTGATGTCACCCACATACATCAACAGAGAGTAAATGACTCACTTTCCAGCAAATGAAGTAGCAGCCAGTGTTCCCATTACATACCGTGACATACTGAGGCAAGGTAGTTTGATAGAACAGTGGAAACTCCGCCAGTTCATCTTGAAGGTGCCACACTGATGTTCACAACCTAATATGTGGCCAGAAGGTAGGGTCCAGTTGGAAGAAGCAGGTCACCGGAGGCATGCTGTCGGAAGCATGTCTCTTGCTAATGCATTTTCAGGGCAGTGCTTCAAAAATGGTAGATAGCCACCAGCTTTCTTGTGCCTTCCCCTTCCCCCCTGATGTTCTTTCTTACCTCAAACCTACAATAGCAGCACAAAAGGATCTTGGATTGTAATCTCTGAAACTGTTTGCTAAATAGTTTGCTCCTTCAAATTGTGTATGTAAGGCATTTTGTCCCCATGATATGGTTTACGATTTGTGTTCACCCAAAATCTCATATGATCATGGGGGGGGATTTTTGGAGCTGTTTAATTTAGAGTTTGGGATGGATTTATGCTCCAATGATGGGAATAAGGGTATGAGTGCCACACCCACCATTGCCTACATACAATATAAAGATATAAGGGACAGAAACAGAGTCTCCCTCTCTCCTCTCCCTGTCCCTCTCTTCCTCTCTATCTCTCTTTCTCTTTCGGTCATTGCTTTTGTATGAGTGATTGCCCCCGGTCATGTGCCACCCTGCTTTGGAACCATATGATTATAGACTTAAACATGTATAACTTGAGCTAAATCAACCTCTCCTCCCTTAATTTTGGACATTGGATATTTTGTCTCAGCCATGAGGAAAGGAACATACCCAGCAACAGGACTGCTGACCAATATAGGATTCCTGTCCTGAGAATAGCTGAAGTCCTGATCTACATGGGCAATGATTTTTCAAGACACAGCTGTATCCTCAATAAAGAGAATATTCAGTTCTGAAAACATAAGACACAACCAGCAGTGGCCCCACTTACCTTTGCTCCCAGTAACCTGTTTGAAGGAAAGTGTGATTTCCAACTCTGCAAAGTTGGAAACACTGGCAACCCCTGCAGGTCTAGAAATCTTAATTATTCAAAATGAAATGTTTCTGCCAGAGGTAATGGTAATAGCTCTGTTTCAGTTTTAAGTTGCTGGCCATCCAATTATTTCAAGCTTCTTCTTTTTTTTGTACAGGTTGTTTAGGGTCTCAGTACTACATTGGATTCATAGTGATCCACCAATTTATAGCCTCCCAAGAGCTGAGATTACAGGCGAGTGCTACCTCTCCCATTCTCAGTTGCCATCTCAGTTTACCCCAGGCATGGAGCCGGCAGGGATTGAACCCCTGTGCCTGCTTGCAAGCATTTTAATCCACTGAGCTATTTGGCCTGCCCTTCTTCTCAGAGGAAGACATAAATGGGAGAAGGTGATGGGATGGTGATGGGATGGTGGGTACAGTGTTCTAAGATGTATTCTGTACATGCACCAACTCATCAGGATTAATGTAATCCTTGTATACTGGAAATGTGGATTAATAAAAATTTAAAATTAAAAATAATTTTGAAAAAGGAAGAGACTGTGATAGCAGAGTTGACTTTGACTCAGAAATTAGAACTGCTATTTAACAAAAGAAAGAGTAGATAAAAGTGTGATTGTTAAAAATGTATACTATTTACATTTTAAAACAATAATTCAATAAAATGAATGCTAGCATCAGTTCCTATCAGATGACTTTCCCTTCCTTCAAATGTGCTTTCTTGTTCTTGTTACTTTCTGAGACAGTGCCGGAAGTGCTCTTTTGTGAGTTGTGTTGTTGGAACCATGTTGACTCTAAATATTTGTCCTTCCTGGACACTTTGACTGTGGAAGAGACCCAGAAGTCGCCTGGTGCGTGATTCAGTTAATAAAGTATACAAAGGCACCTTGGTGTTTTTCCGAGCTTTATTTTCCGCTGGCTGAAACTTGGCAGGAAAATTCACTGTAGTTTTGGTCACACCTCATAAATACTCATAAGAAAACTTGCGGAACTGCTTCAGGAAGCGGGAAAAAAAAGCATGGGACAAGTGTGTTTAAAACAAAAGGGGGGGGCATACTGAGGGCGATTAATGGCAGTGTGCCTTTTACTGTAAAATGGTTTCAATTTAAACATTTATTGTATATTTTGATCACAACTTTTGCTACCATCAGGTGATCCACTTGCCTGTCCGTTTGGTGCTGCTTTCTCAAGTTTGACTGGAAGTAAACAAGTGTGGAAGCAGTGGATAGAGAGCACCCATCACCTAGGGGCTCAGAGACCCCGGGGATTAGCATGGGGGCTGCACGCATATAAGTCGTGTCTGTCTGCGAGAGTACTACTACAGAATTAGAAGAATATTAAATTGTCAATAACGGAAGGAGCTCATTAACAACAAATGTCACTCTGAGAAGAGCTGTGGTGTTAAGACTGTAGTTTATCCACTAGCTTTCCTCATGTAAGTTTTATTAGGAATGTATGTCATCCAACATCCTGGAAGAGATTTTTATAGACATGTACAACTTTTGAAATAAAGCAAGGCAATTTGAGCTACACTCATACGTCTAGGACAGAGACTAGCCTATAACTAGTACCCAATAAAGTTTTCTTGAATTAATCAATTTTAGGTTAAATTAAAGAATTGCGAGGCTGATGATGCAGTGGACACACATCACACTAATAAACAAGCAACTTAGAATCAAACATACAGTTCTTATCTGCTCTAATAGTGCTTGTAAATAGAATATCATGTCTCTGCCTTGTACAACAATTCACCATTATGAAAACAATATGCAATGCATTAATTACTGTATCTGTTCTACTAATTTGACTTGAAACTGTCTCATTGCTATTTGTTCTTCAATAAAATTATGGAAAATAAAAATAATTAAAAAATAAAACATTAAACATATAAAAAAAAAAGCCAAACAAACATACAGTTCTGTCATAATGCTGCATTCTGCATCTGTCATGTGAATGGCAATGACCTGGAGTTACAGATACCAACTTTAACAAGATGTCCTCCCAACCAGAGACCATAGTGGACAAGGGGCTCTTGCAAAGGTCAACTAGGGAGACCAGCTGTCTTCCCAAACATATCCTGACCTAAAATCTGTAGCTTGATGGGAAGTATTTTGCTTCAGTGTCTGATGCTTAGTTTTTCAATTTCCAAAATAATTTTCTATCTATTCAGTTACAGCTGATATTCTAAAACCAAAAAGATCTGAAGTTTTGCTGCACAGCAGGGTGTGCCTATGTATTAATTATGTACTACATATTTGAAAAATCTAGAAGAAAGTATTTTTGAGGTTTTCATCATAAAGAAATGATAAATGTTTTAGTAGATAGATTTGTTTTTACCCAATTTGAATGTTACATATATATATATATATATATGTGTGTGTCTGATGTGCTTTTGTAACATTTTATTTTTTGTGTTTGTTTGTTTGTTTTTGGTGGTATCAGGGATCAAACTAAGGATCTTCAGCTTGCCAGGCAAGCACTTATTTCACTGAGCCATCTCCTTGGCCCATCTAACATTTTTTAAAGCTGAATCTGTCTGTGAATCAGATTGATAGTATATTAACTTATCTTTCTCATTCTGGTGCATTTGCCTCTGTAGTTCAATGGATGCTTTTCAGACTCAGGGCACACTGCTATCCCTAAATATGTAAATACAGACAGATTAAAATGAAGGGAGCTATTAGGAAGCAATATCTAATTCAGGTAGACTAAAGTCTTGTGAAATGTCCCTGAAGGCAAAAGAAAATGCTTTTTAAATTTTCTATTGGCTCGTGTTCCTTGAATTCAATGTGTTTGTTCCGTTTTGAATAAGTACAAAATATCATCTTGCTATCACACTTTATTTTCCCCCTCCTCTCCATTTTGACCTTCTCCCTTAATTACAATCACACTGCAGCCCTGGGAAACTCTGGGTGTTCACAGATCACGTTTGTTATGAAGAACTATGTATTGTGGTAAAGCTTGAATTGATTTCTGTCTTCTCAGCTACACATTAAAAATTCCTTTCAGTTATTTCTCCAGATGTGCTCCTGTTATACTCTAGAATGCATAAAAATGATCATTATTGATTTTGTGAAGAATACCCTGCTATCATGGCCCAAGGTTATGCATCATCTTATATGTGGTTTGGAAATTTGCAAATTGATATTTACATATCAACATGATGAAGAAACACTATCTCATATAGGGCAGAGATCATGTGAGCATTCTGCATAGGGTAGACTGATAAAAATCAAATGACTACATCTGAATGAAAATAGCATTTGCTCACATCCTGGATCTGTAGAGATAGTTACTTTTTGTTCTTGCAGATGCTGGGTTGATTCATAATTATGAACTTTGACATCTGGCTGACTGATTGAAAATAAATTGTGCATGCCATATCAGCTCTTAGGTAGGTTTGAAATTTAACCATCTCTTGTCATAGCTAAGGAAGATTCTTTTTTTAGTTGTCTATATACCTTCTTACTCCTGGTGATAATAGCATATTAACAACTAGCTACTAGCGAATCAGCTGAGCTCCCAGATATTTTTGCAGAGGGGAGAAAGGAAATAAAGAAATAAATAGAAAACACAATTCGTGTATCATTAAAAGGGAACCAGCATGTTATATATTTAAATGACAAATTTCTTTATTAAGAGTTTGAAGTTATAAAAGTGTTTAGACTCCTCTGATTGATGATTCAAATGTTGTAAAAGAGCTAAAGCAGGAAATATTTAATTATTAATTAGACTTTGAGCAGCATAGAAGGAGGCCAGTAGTGGGCTTTGGGTCAGGTTGAAAGGCTTTGGAGAAGAGCTGGGTTATAATTCAGCAGCATAAGCATCTACCCAGAAACTGTGAGGTCCTGAGTTTGATCCCAGCACTCGGGAGGCTGAGGCAGGAGGATTGTTGTGAGTTCGAGACCAGCCTGAGCTACACAGTGAGCTTAAGGCCAGCCTGAACTGCATAGTGAGATCCTGTCTCAAAAAGACCAAAAAAAAAAAAAAAGATCCCATTGTTTGTAGCGTGAAAAACACTTAAATATTAAACTACAGTTCAGTACTGGATATTGGACTATGCAGTATATTGGACTATAGATATTGGACTATAGCTAAGAAAAGCACTCTATTTTGCTTCTCAGGTACAGCTGAAACAAAATCTGAGATTGGTTCCCAGACTATCGGAAGTAATGTTATAATCTCTGCAGTTTTCCATATTAAAAATGTTTTTAAATTTACTTTTCATTACACTCAGCCTTGTAACATGAACAACCATATATAACTAGTGAAATAATTTATAACATAATAAGGATAAAAAGGAGGCCATCCTTCCAGGAGTCAGTGACCACCCCAAAAGCCTCCTTCTCAGGTTTGTTATCTCTAGTTAATGATGGTGAGTGTCAATCTCCTCACTGGTGTCCAGGGAATGTTAATTCTGTTAAACAGAGACAAGCAACACACAGTCTCTTCGCTCACTAAAGACAATGGTCAGTTTTCCTTAATGTGTCAACTATGAAAGGAATAGGGTATATTTGAAGACTTTTGAAAGCTGCTCTAATTCAAAGATGACTAATTTGACATTTAAAAATATCTTTCATGGTAAATATCAGCCAATACAGAGTGAAATTTCCAAATCTTGGAGAATATCAAACTTTTTTTGGTCCAACAAAATAACACTTAAAAATAGAGACTATATTTTAAATTTTGAAATGAAAATTATTAACCCAAATGTTAAATGTGATAATTATGACATTTGTATATACATGAACAAAGTATAAAATGATAAAACTTTCACAATACTTCTACTGATCCTCATCCCCAATTATCTCGTTATTGTCATTGGAGAATCGAAGTAACCAGATTTCTGGGGATAAAAACAGTATATTGAGACAATGAATACTGTTTCAAATTCAGTTTGGGTATCTTCTATAATGAGAGACAGGTTTATGTATCTTGTAATAAAGCAAAACATAATTCAAAAATATTTTAATATTGAAATGTTTTCTAGAAAATTGGTCTTAAATATTTATTAAGCAGTTCTAATAGTTTAAGATTCCCAAAAATGTTTCTCCAAATTAAATATGAAACTAAAGTAGTAAAAATCTCTGACAATCTGTATTTCATTTATACTTATATAGGAACTCCAGGTGTAGGTGGGTATGTGTTTATATACCACACTACCACGTCATATGGTGAAAAATAACCCCCATAATTCTTGGGAAGATTTTCTATTCCTCTTACTAGATTTTTGTTTTCCTATTTCCTTTTCTGTTATCTTTAACTTATTATTTTTCAATTTTTGTTATTCAAGCCATTAAAAACTAGTTATTTGTGAAATTGAAGAAAACACTGGAATATGTATAGCAAATACTAAAAATGATTCTGTGTGTGTGTGTGTCTGTCTTTATGTCCCTCCCTCTTCTCTCTCTTTCTCTCTCTCTGTCTCTGTCTTTGTCTCTCTGTCTCTGTCTCTCTTTGTCTCTGTCTCTGTCTCTCTCTCTCTGTTTAACTCTCTCTGGCTGTGAAAAATTGAGAAAGAAGTGAAACATCAATCCCAAAAGAGTTACGTTTCTCAATGTGCTGAAAGTCAATTCAACAAGTATTTATTGAGCTCTACCCATTGCCCTTGGGAATGTTAGTGGTATAAAATTGAGAATTTTCCTCAAAGGTAACACTTGATTCATTTTGATTTAAAACTGGCAGACTAGAGAGCCTTCTCAAGGTTCTTGTTGCACTTCATATATAAATACTTTTCTACGGTTTGATTGTGTGCCTATATCAACATGAGAATCTTAGAACTCTGCTTTATTTTAAGAACACTGTTTTAAAAAATGAAACTTTAAATTGGTAGCAATTAACAGATTATTTGTAGAAACTCATTTGATTCATTTAATATAGGAAAATTTTTATTTTGAACAAAGGTAGACATTTCTATTTTTCTGCATTTGCATGGATGAATAGTTGGTCATGTTTCTTTTATTGGTAGTTTAAAACATTATTGTCATCTTGTTACTTCTGTTTTTACCTTATTTTATTGTCAGATATTTTGTAATGTCAACATTGTATTAATAGGGGCTGGGGAGATGGCTCAGTGGAATAAGTGCTTCCCTGGCAAGTGCAAGGGTCTGAGCTCAATCCCAGGTTCCACAAAGGAAAAAAAAAAAGAAAGAAAGAAAAACAAAAGTCTGGTAGTAATGTGAGACTATTTAATTCATCTATTCATTCCACAAATATTTATCAAGTAGTTTTATTTTTCTAAGCATTGTTTTGTTTTTTTCCCCTGTATTTTAGGGAAGGATATACAGGGTGTTCAGGGTCTCACTACTAGATCAGACTCATAATGATCCTCCTGTTTACATCCTCTCAAGAGCCAAGATTACAGGTGCACACCACCATGTCTAGTCTCAAATGCCTTCTCAGTGTGCTTTGGGGGCGGGGCCAGCAGGGCATGCCCAGGGATTGAACTACTAGTGCCTGCACTTACTTGCAGGTGCTTTAATCCACTGAGCTATTTGGCTGGGCCTACAAGCATCGTAATGCATGCAGAAGTTGTGCTTTCCTTTCAAGGACCTTTAATAGCACTAAGGTCATGTGGAGAAAAATTCAAGAGGGAAGCAGATAAAGGATACACAGGTGTTTAAGAGTTTAAGTAAGGATGATCCATCCCTATTGAAAAGTAAAGTTATCTGGGAGCATTCAGGCACCCAGTAAAGGTCCCTGTACTGAGAGTTAACCACCCAGAGGGGCCGCAAGGGGCTGCTGCTGGGTAGGGAACTACAAGTCCATGAGGACCATGTGTAGGACAGGATAACTTTCATGTTCTGTCACCCTCCATTCATTACAATGGCAAATCTTTGTTGTTCCTTCCACTCCATAAAGGCAGGCAAACATAGCAGGGTAAGCAATGAAGAACAAGTTCTTGGAGCCAGGGCACTTGGTTAGTATTACCATATCTTCTCCTCCTTGTACAGTCCTGGTCTCCACTATATGATGGGAGTAACATGGCACAAAACTCCTATTCCTTGGAGAATCTGTGAGAATAAAATTAATTTTACATGTTTTAACATGTGGTAAGCACCTTATAAATGATAACTTATTTATTTCACGCAGGCAGGAGAAGCATGGCAAGAGGCAGGCAATTAGAAGGAAACAAGTAACTTGTTATTTTTGTGCCATCAAAAATCAGATTCAAAGCTTAACATAAGGAATAACAGCTTGAAAATTGCAAAATGTAAGATATAAACAAGATAGGTCTTCTGTCTTCATCATTAGTCTTTCCTTAAAATTCAGAGACTAATATTCAGAGAATAAATAAAGGAGGCAATGACTCAAATGTTGACATATTCTTAGTTATAGGATATGTAAATATGAACTTAAGAACATTGCTGAACTATTCTAACTCTAAAAATATGCAATATTGAAGATGTTAATGCTTGTTATCCTTCTCGTCTCTAAACATCTGG
The DNA here is from genome assembly GCA_004027165.1 of Ctenomys sociabilis. Lineage (NCBI taxonomy): Eukaryota > Metazoa > Chordata > Mammalia > Rodentia > Ctenomyidae > Ctenomys > Ctenomys sociabilis. The sequence goes on from PVKA01011873.1 coordinate 16,510, forward strand.
GTAATCTGTAAGTCAGCAAGTGCTGTAAGGATTAGAGACATATGTGAATTATTGAAAACTGGATAAATATTCTATTTTGGAATACATGAATGGAGCTTATTTGTGACAACTGAGTCATTGGCTTGTTTCAATTTGCATAATTAGAAATTTCAGTCATATCCTTGAAATTTGCAAACACAACTTTTATTTCAATGCTTCCACTTTTACATCTGAATGCCTCTTAAGAACACTTTTGGGTTCATCGAAGGATGCCTAGCAGGGGCAACCCTTGTGCTTTGGATATAAAGTTTATATAATAAAAAGAGCAGTAAAATTAACAACGGTGGCCAGAACCACCAAACTGCTTCCTATGGTTGATGGACACTGCTTTGGTCCACCCCTTTTGGAAAGTGTAACTCAGAGTTCTCCCAAAGAGTTACCGAATACAGACATGGAAGAAAAAGTCGGGTTTGATCTGTCTAAGTAGTATTGAGCCAATGATAAGGTTTTGAAGATTTTAAATGTACCACATTGGTGTAGGTTTCCTTTCTGCCCACTGACAACTGCAAGTAAGCAAGACTTGGCAGAATCAAAGTGTTTGTGTTTCCAACTTATCAATACGAACATTATCGCAGAATTCAGATATTAAATTCTGTGAATGGAAAACACAGTAATCTATTGTGACTAAATGGCTCCAGTTATCTACCAAGAGATAAAAGTGAAAATTCTCAGGAAACTATCAAGAAAATACAGCTGCTATATCTAGCACTTATTCGTTTTAAGAAAAAATTCATGCTTTCTTTCTATATGGTCTTCCTTCACATCTGCCCCAAACCCATCGTGTGGTGTGTCTGAAGGAAAGACAGAAACATCTAGAATATAAAATGATGCTCTGTGAATTTGTCATGAAACACACTGATGTGTTCCTGTCCTCAATCACAGGTAATTAATGTTGGTTGCTATCATTCAGCACTAGTGATGAGTGGTTTCATGGCTGTGAGGCCCCTGTGACTGGCCAGGAGCAGTCCCTCCCTCATTAGGATGTGTGAGAATGGCTGCCCACTGAGCATATGGCTAGTGGGGTGTTACCGCGAGCGTCACCATGTGGAATTTCCCAGTGCATGCCACCTTCTTGAGCTCTTCCTCGTAGACAAGCTTACGAAAGCAAAGAGCAGCTGATACTTATTCCTTAAGGGTATCCTAAAACAATTTTCAGAAATCATGAAAGAAAAGCCCTGGGCTAGAAAATGGGGCAGTTTCAATCTCCAACTGTTCAAATCTAGAAGCACATAGCTTCTCTTTTGACTATTTTTCTCTCTCGCCCACTAAATCTGAAAAGCACTCCCACTTGCTCTGCTGGTGGAAGTTATACTCAACTAATAAAAAAGAAATGCGCTTCTCAATTTATCTAGGCCCGATTGTGTTGCAAGGCAGCTGAAGGTGAACGTTAATCCTGTATCCTGAGTGCTTTGGAGCCCCTGCAATCTCGAGGGGCCAGCATTCAAAGGGCACTGTGAAGCTCAATTTACAGAAATAGCCTGAAAATTGCTGCCAAGTGGCCCAGCAGACAATGGTGACGAGCATCCAGCCACAGACCAAGCTGCTCAGTCTGAGAGAAAAAAAGTTGTGCAACATCAGGCAGAGTGGGGCTGTCGTGCCCCCCCACAGAAAAGAATGTTCGAGGCGTAGCACCTGCTTTGATTAACCAGGCGCCAGTCTGTGAACTTTAAACATTCTCTCCCTTCAAATTGTTTCAATCCATGTTAGAAAAGCTTTCTCTAAAATATACAGTCTGGCAATATCTATTGTATTATCAATTTATAAGTAATGTCTATTAATACGTATCCTGGCTAGATTTCCTGGAATAAGATTCCTAGGACTCTCTCCTGTGAAACATCAACTTGCTGAACTCATTCTCAAGCTCCTGGCTTCTGAACTAGGTTGTCTGCATCAGGGACGCTAGGAGAAGTTGAATGTCATCTTAGACCAACACCTTCTGGCCATGCATCTTATCCCTTTACCCCAAGTAAAAGGAGTCTGTCTTTTATATCCCCAGGAACTGTTTCAAAGCTTTTTGGGGTGATCTTTAGTCACATAGGTCAACTATTATTTGAACTTCCTCAATTAGCGACTTCCTGTGAGGTCTTGTTTTGGAAGTGACTTTTAGCCGTTTTGACAGAATTTAACTTTGATATTGAAGCAAGTTTGGCCTCCTCCTGCTTTCTCGGCTACCAGGCACTTGAACTTTCACTCACATTTTTCTGCTGAGCTTCTGCTGACGGGCCTCTCTAGACACCATTCATAGGCTGACTGAAATATAACCTCACTCTAGGTCAAATGCCTTTAAGCTGAAAACCGTTTCCAAGAAGGATGAAAATCTCACATATCTCAAGTCTGTTTGGCAGTGTTGAGGTAAGAGCAATAACAGGGTATTGTTTTTATTTTCATCTGTTTTTAATGAAAATCAGAGGAAGAATAGTTGCGATATATAGTCATTTTATGGCTCTAAATTTATTCAGTGTACAGTGAAAAATAATGAGATAAATTGAGAAAATTTATTGGTGGAATAGCAAGTTAAGAGACTGCAGGTGTGTCAATAAAAAAGATATGATTTTGACTTCTGGATTTTAGTCAAAACTATAAACATGAACTCTCACTGATTTAGCAACTCTACCATGATGAGTCTTGATGATGAATAAGTTTATCCCTAACCAGTTTCCAGAAGAAAATCACTAAGTACTTTACCCTTGTCATATTTCTCAAGGTCAACATTAGCACCTTCTATTTCTACTTTGCATGGCAATCAAAATCTATTTGAAACTGTGTTTACCTTCTGTGGATGAAAGGGGAAAGGAATGGCCAGCACTTTTCCCTTTAGAGTTGGTCTGTTTGGCTAAAAACCATCTTACAAGTAGAGAGATATTTTCTTCAGAAATAACTCTGACATTTTTACTGTATTTAAACAGTTTCCTGGGACATAAGACTCAGGCATTTTTACTACATTGAGATAATTTCTTAGAATATAAGACTCAGGCATTTTTACTGTGGGTGAAGGGACAAGATGAATGGTCACAGTGAAGGTGCTGGTATAATGTGCCATATAACTTCTCCTGGGTCCCTGCAAAAATAACCCAGTTCTGAAGCTGTGAGCTGGATGAAGATTCTGGAAGAATCTTGATGTATCTGAGCCACTAGTAACCGTTGCAGACAGGTAAATTTAGACTGGCTTTGGTGGAGGGGTGAATCTTAGGGAGAATGGTACCCAGGGAAGCAGAAGATGAGCTACATCAGTAATTTTACAACTTTATTTTAGGTAGGCACTCTACAGAATTAACTGCATTGTTTTGCTTCTTAGGCACTAACTTTTGAAAGAGCACAATTTTTACATGTGTTGAAAGTTTTGCTTTCTATTTTGAAGTCCTGAATGTTTTAGCTGGTACAGGGAGAAAAGGTTTTCAGAAACCTAAAACCATCCAGGTTGAGGATTAATATATTAATATATCCATTAATTAAACACAGTATAAGGGCCGGGGAGATGGCTCAGTGGAATAAGTGCTTCCCTGGCGGGCACAAGGGCCTGAGTTCAATCCCCGGTTCCGCAAAAAAAACAAACAAACAAACAAACAAAAAAAAAAAACACAGTATTAATATTTGTAGTCTGAGATTTGGTTTAACAAATAACTCAGATATCAGAATCATGTGTTACTTTTTTTGAAAAAAGAAACATGTCTAACTTGAAACATTATACCAGATGAATTACAATGGAAATCCAAGTGTATTTTAAACTGGATCTTTTACTTTTGATTGCTGATTTTCTTGTTGCTATTCAATTTTATCATGCAATTATCAATAAATCATATATTTCTTATGAAATAAGAAAGTGTTTTCTGCATACACGTTTGTCAACAACTAAGAAAAAATATGTTATTTTCTTTTTGGAATTGTGTTAGTTACTTTTCTCACTTCTGGGACAAAATACCAGGCACTCAGAACTCAAATGAAGAGAGGTTTATTTTTGCTCAGTTTGCAGAGGTTTCAGTCCTTAGTCAGTTGGCTCCAAGGCATGGTCACATAGCAAGGGAGATGTCGGGGAAGAAACACTTCATGGCGTGGTGGCCAGAGCAGAGAGAGCTCAACCCCCCACTTAGGATTGCTCAAGGCTTTTGGGGAATCAAGATATATAGAAACTATAACAAAAGTGTTAAATATTTTACTTTGTCTTTACTTAAAACTACACTGTTTATCCTCAAATCTATGCACTAGTCTGGAAAACATTCGGATCAATTCTTTCCCAGGGCTGGGACCACCTTCCTGGACTTCGTTATTCTGGAACTGCATGTTCTGAATCCTTTTTGTTTCAGCACCACTAAGATCACTCAACTCATTGGTGAAGAAAACTTAGCAAATTAGTGAATATGAACATGCTCGCAATGTTGCTTTTTCAGAAGGTGGACTAGTATATTTGGAAGCTAAAACAGGGCTAAAAATGGAACACTCCAGAAGAGGTAGAACTTTTTACTTTTCATCTGTCTAGTGCAAATACTAAAACTTCTATCTGATTATTCTGCTTTGTCTGTAGTCAGGGAAGACTGACTACACCATGCTAGCAGTAACCGTTTAGAGAATGTAAAACTGTATGCAGTTTCTGGGAAAGAATACACAACATGTTCAAACCTTGCCACCAAGCAAATTGGGAGTGGGAAGGCACAACTGTGTGGCCTGGGGTCTCCTATAACCTAGAGGAACTCTCTAGCTATAAAAGGAAAGGGAGACTCAAAGCCACCACAGCCTTGATCTCAGGATGGCACTGTATGCACTGCACCTTCTCGTCTGCCTCCCTCCCTGGTAATCTTTCCTATTTTCATTTGGTTCAGACAACATAAGTGTTCACTGTGTTCCTTTCAGAGGACATGTCAGAAGGCATCCACACCTGAGTTTAGTTAGATAATAAATATTACCTTAAGCACCAAATTGAAATTTATTAAATATACAAATGCACCTTACCCTAAAAGTTTAAAGAATATTAACTAGGGCCTTAGGAAGTATTCAGTGCATGCTTAATTAGCTTCTAAATGGGTACTTTGCACTCATTATACATGAATAGGGCTGTGTTTTATACGGAAGCAAAGAATTTAGAGACAAAGAAACTTTCCCCTGCAGTCCTGTACTATCCACCCTACAATATGCAGTGACAAATCTCCCAACAGGACAGTGATATAGGACCTGTCATGAGATGGAAAAGATGAGGGTTTTGTTTCATTTTGGCCACTTTGTGTATATTTAATGAGGACCCCTTCTATCATAGGCATTAGAAAGAACTATTTCTTGAATTAGTGTCTTTATCATATGTCATTTATGGAATGTTTAATTATGAAGACATAGTTATATTAGGAAATACAAAATAATATTTCTATTTTGGGCTACACATCTAAGTAATATGTTATAACCTTACCTCTTTGATTCTATTTATCATGAGAACATATAATTTGACAGTTGGTACTATCATGTATTTCTCTTCCTTAATGAAACAAAACAGTGGCTTTCAGAATCTGAAGCTCTTAATCATTTCAGGCTATTTGAAAATAGATTTTTAAATGGCTATACCTACAGGATATAGTTCAGTAGGGTTGAACATGAGATAGCAATCATTCTTTGCCACAAATATCCCTCTTTACCATGTAGCTGTTCTTTCTTTTACTTTTAAAAGAGAAGACTCACAGAGCACTATTTGAAATTTAAATAGCCAGACATCACTATTGTTAGGATTACTTTATATGGCTTAAGTTTTCTGGACATAAATGTTATAGTTGTAACACTGTTTTGTCATTTCTATTACCTCTTTGAAAAAAATGCGATTATTCCCATTTTCCAAGTTAAGGCAAAAATTGATGTAAATAAATAAAAATAATGTAAACATTCCCATAGAAAGAAATGTGACTGAACTAGTCTCTTTATATCTTTACTCTCTTTAATCCTCTGAGGAAAATTTTAAAAATGTGGAAATATGTATTTCTTAACCATATAGACAACATTAGCTAGTTTCTCCTTTACGTATTTTGCCTCATTTCTTCTGCATCACAAACTATGCCTAAGACGAAGAAAAAGAGAAATAGAGGAGAACATACTAATAAGCAAAAAAAAAAAAAAAGAATGCTATTCAAATGATGGGCAGTGCGCCTTGCAGGAGACCTGCGCATGCGCAGATGACGTAGTGTTAGATCTCGTGTCCAGCAGCCCAGCCTCCCCCAGCTCACTCTGTGGTCCACGCACAACACCAGCCCTTTCCACCCCACTCCTTTCAATTGATTTTTGACCATTTGGAAGGTATCTTAGTTTTTAAAGTTGTAGTAGAAATGCTGTGTCTTCTTTTCTTAAGAAGTATAGCTCTCCAGACATGAAAGATTGCGCTCAGGAATACAGTGATTATTTTTAACTTTTGAGATATCTCTCTCCAATTTTTCCTAAAGCACAGGTGGTCTAATTTGGCATTTAATTTCTCCAGGTAGATAATCATCTTATATTATGAAAACCAGTCTGATTTCTCGCCACCTCTTTGCACCTTTAACATCACCATCATTGATGGTTATTGAGCTGAGCCTGCTGCATTGCAGTACTTAATTATTTTCAAACAGAGAAGAATATTTTGGGATTTTATGTTCAAGATCACATCGATTACTTGTCTTGTAGTTTTAATCAGATTTGGGAAATGGGAAGATTATGCTGGGGCTGTCTACTCATCTACTGGTTAAAATATTACAAGCTTGTCATTAGACAGTTCTTCATTTGTTTAGTGTATCTAAGCCTTGAAATGATCAATTATGCACTATGGGCGATAACATAACATTTAATTTACCTGCCAGAAAGACTACGTGCCTCCATTAAGAAATATAGCATGTATAGTGCATGGCATTTATATACAAAGAACATTTGTTTGCGAGTATAATCAGATCTTTATTTCATGTGTCCATGTGATTCAATTGTACTCTTTTGGGGGTAGACTCCCACATCTAAATACCCATCTGAAGTTGATACGATTTCAGGTACAGGTTTCCGTGCTGTGCCTTAAGGATGATGCAAATAGTCAAAGGCCTCATTGCAAGCTCCCTTCTGCAAAAGCAGTCTTTCGAAAGAATAGTCTGGCAATTGCTGTTTTGTGGTACAACAGTGACAACCAGTGGCTGCTAGGGTTCGTTTTAGGCTGGCAACCTATTACAGAGTTCATGTAGTTGAACAAGTAACTGCTTTTCACGTTAATACCCAGCACTCAGAAGTAACTCACTTCTTGTTCGTTTTCAGCACATTTTTTACTAAATAATAATAAGTACGTATATGTCATTTGCTTAAGAAATATTTTGTTAATTAAGTGAAATGCAAGTTAAAATGGTTTTATGGAGAGATTACTGCAGAAGTTATTGAATAAGTGGGGATGAAGAAATTCTTGAAGAAGCTCATGTAAAAGAAGAACCAGCTAACAAATTATTTTCCTCTATGTGCAAGAGCAAGGGATGAACTGTCATATATGTGGAAATGAAAGACAAGCCAAAACAGTCAGTGGGCAGACAGTGTGATCTGAGTTCTTTTTTTCATTACCTGAGCATCCTAGATCGTTCTTGTCTTCCTTCCTTAAAAGCCTATTATCTCTTCCTAATGAAAGCTTAATGGACTAGAGCTATGCTGAGCATAGTGGCCCAAATCATGTAGAGTACATCTCCGAACTATGGGCTTGAAAGGCCTCCAAGCATTTAAGAGCTATGATATAATTCCTGCATGTGTTTTAAAATTCTTTGGGTAGATCTACTTGTGAAATCTCAAAGCTCGCCCAGAGACACCACAGTCTGAGAAACTCATCTGGTGCCTTTCATCTCTCTACCATCTATGACATTCCTGCTCCTTCGCAAATGGTCACTTGTTTTCTTTGAGCCTAGATCCAAATCCTCATTTCCTCCTTATTGGCCCTGCTGTAAGAGTGCTTATGGCAAATTTGCTTCTGTAATCATAACTTGAACCCATCTGGGGATGAGATTGGCTACAAGCTTAGTATTTCCACTTAAAATATTCATGATTAGCATGCACAGAAGGAGTAGAATTAGGATGAATGTTTTTGGAACAGTACAGATAAATCCTCATAAATGTAGTACAACAGCTCTGGAAACACACAGTACGAAAATGTAATGAAGCCGAACTCTGTAGAGAGTTTGGTATTCTCAGTACCGTGCCTCTCCTAATGAACTCATTTAGATTAGAAAATGGATTTAATATTTTATTGGAATTAACCTGAGCCAGTAAAGAGGATTACAATTTCTTTCCATAAATATAGTGATATTACAGGGCGAGGTAGCATGTTACATGAATATTAAGCACTTTATGAACATTGCCATGAAGCCAGAAGAAGGAAGGTGATTATATTTTAATATAGTGGTACTGTTCTTATAATAATTAATTTTGAATAGCAGGAAAGGAATATATTCAAAAGATTTAAATCAGAATTGTGTTGCTTTTCAGAGCTAAATTGCCCTGTGATTAAAGCTAAACTAAAGCTAGAACATGTGAGTAACTAGCCTCAGCAGAGGCTGTATTTTCCCAGGTGGGAAATAAGGAACAAACTTGGCAAAAGGAAAGAAGCTAAAACTGTGAGTTTTGAGAAAGGGGTTATTCCTCTTGGTAACCTGAAGGAAAGAATTTAGCTGCTGCTATCTGCGTATTTGGGTAGATCAGATAGCCAAAGAATAGAGCACAATTGCATTAATGCCTGAGCTGTTTTTCTTTTCTTTTTTCTCCTGTTTTCAGTTCACATTCACTCCTTTTCTTTTTCTATCATGAGTGGATTTTTGTGTCATTTTTCATGAGAAATTCATAAAAGATTCACATATAGTCCTTAGAGGAAGAAATTCATGAGTTATCAAGGGGTGCACAGGCTCTCCCTCCATTAATGTTGTCTAGCCCCAAGCTACTTTCTACCATTAGTTTTGGTAAATCTAGCTGATATATTATAAGCAAGGGAATTTATATCACACTTTTGTAATCTGAAAGAAAAATATAAAGTACAACACAAATCCAGTGTAGCCTGGAGCACCATTTTTACCTATTTTTTAACCTATGTTGTAAAGTCAGCTGCTATGCATGTGGGCGCTCAAGGGTCCCCTGATTTTACAGGATAAGGCACAGTGACACTGCATGCTGGAGGCCAAGGTCAGGGCTTGAGGCTGTGCAGAAACCTTCTGATTAAAGCTGAGCATGTGCTGTAAGTTGTTCCAGAGTATGCACAGAGAGATGAAGATCAGCCTCTTACCCCTACCCCATCCCTCTTAGAGGCAATAAAACTTTCTCACTTTAGTTGAGGAGATAGGCTGGATTTTTCTTCAAACCCTCTGTATAAGCAGATCCACAAAGGATATACTTTTAGTCGCACTAAAGCTTTGAGATAATGTTATTAAATTGGAGCTGAGAAAAAATCAGGTGCTTGCTGAGTATGTGGGGAAAACCGGCCCCAAATATGCAATGTCAGCGTCAGGACAGAGTAGCTGCTGAAGCCATAGCGGGAAGGCTGGTCCCACCTAGTAGGGAAGACCTTCCAGGGGGAAGTGCTGGAGTACTGATGATGGAAAACCTGCTGGGGAGCTCCGGGGGAGCAGGAGGAACAGAACATGGAACAGGCGGCCTGGGAAAGAGGGCTGAAAAGGAGGACTTGATGGAGACTTGGAATCTGTGAGCTGCACAAAGATTTAGGATGCTTTCCTTCCACTTCTTTTTCATTTTTCTTGTTTTTACTTTTGATTTCATGTCTCTTTTACTGTTTGAAGGAGAACAGATTGAGTATAAGATTTTTTATTTTATTTTATTGAAGTACAAATATGAATCAGACGGTTTTAC
>PVKA01011873.1:26458-59585 GCA_004027165.1 Ctenomys sociabilis
ACTGTTTTCATACTGTTTTGGTATCGTACAAGGTGCATACATGATATTATACTTACAGACATTATTATAGCAGATGTCTCTTATCAGTAAATTAAGAGTGTAGCTGTTTACTTATCTTATTTTTTATACCTGAATTATATCAAAAATTCAATAATTATTTTCCTAGTGGATGACCATAGTACTAGAAGCCGACATAAAAATGTGGAACGCTTCATGAATTTGCATGTCATCCTTGCGCAGGGACCATGCTAATCTTCTCTGTATTGTTCCAATTTTAGTATATGTGCTGCCAAAGTGAGCACAAGTATAAGATTTTTAAATCACAATTAGCCCAAATATCCACCTCTCGTCTTCAGGTGCTGGAAAAATAAGAGTAGATGGAAGGGATGTGGGAAATTATAGGCAATACCACTGAAATAAATGAGATCCCCAGAAAATCTTTAGCTTTTTATGTTGCTTAAAAGGATCTGACAAAAAGATATGCTTGGCTTTTAAGCCAGTCAAATAGCTTGGAAAAGGATTTCCTAAATTTCTTTATTGATATATCAATGGTTAGTCTAGCTGACAGTTCAGAGAGCCTTCTTAGTACACACAGAATATAGTCTTTGTGTCCATGACTTTTCATTTTTCTTAGACAAAAAGACACAGCATAAACAAGTGATATGCTCAAACTTTCACTCCCTTGAGGATGGCAAGTGCAAAGCAGAAAAGAAGTAAGAGAGTTAAGTAGCTTTGAGTATGTGCTCATTTTTTCCTGTTTGGGCTTACATGTAATGGAAAAGATGTTGCATTTAATAAGTATTGGTTTATATCTCTTGCTGGATTTTTGGATTTTAGAAGGAGGGCATTTGAAGGATGCTTTCTTCTAGCTATGAGGCAGCTTACAACAAAGTGAACTCAGCAGTTCACAATACACAGATGATTCAACAGAAGAAAGTAGCCTAAGCAGCCATGGATAATCAAACCACATGGCTCAAGAACAAGGAAAAAGAGGAGTAGTGATGCAGAAAGACCCCAATGGTATGGTATGCCACCAAGTTGCACTACACTGAATTAAATCATTCCCTATCTCTAACTCACCTCCTGAGAAGAAACACACTTTGTCACCCCTTACCAACATTGTATCCAAATCCTCACCACTGTTAACTGTGATTGTAGCTTTAATTGGAATTAGAATTTTTGTTGATTAAATTAAATCGAAATTCTTGAAATAAAACAATCCTAGATTTCAGGTAGATTGTGAATCTAAAAGGAGAGATTTGATATACAGGACACAAGGAAAGAAGGTCGTGTTCACACTGAAGCCAAGATGGGAATTATGCTGCCGTTAAACCGTGGACCCCAGGAGCTACTAGTAATGCAAACTGCAAAACATTTTTAGAGCCTTTCAAGGGACTGACAGTAGCATGGTTCAGACTTATGGTCTATGGGACAGTGAGAGGATGAATGTATGTTTTCTGAATAGACTGTGTTTGTGATAATTTATTAAGGAAGTCATAGGAAAACTAAGAGACATCCAAAGGAAAATTTGGGAATTTGGGCTAGTGGAGATTTGAGAGGATGTTGGGAGACAGAAATATCTGAGCAACTGGTCATTCACAAGCCAAAAATCTAATTAATTGGTCATACAGGAAAAGCATTCAATAACTTTAAGCAGGTAACAATTTTCTTGCTGATCAAAGACTAAACCAAGGAAGAAAAACTCAATCCCTGAGAAAAATGAGTAATATTTTTTATCCTTGTTCTGTGTGAACTTTTTAGTTAACTACATGAGCTGAATTAGAAATATATATCATTAACTGATAGAGACAGAAAATTTTACAAAATGTTTTAAAAAATGGATAAAAGGAATGATAAAAATACCTACGTTACTCCTATTCTAATGTGTATGTATAGTTTGTTAAAATACTGGCTTCACAATAAGGGTATATGTACGTATCCAAATCACGTACATCTTTGGCGTCTCAATTAGTTTTCACAATAATATTTCAAGATAGATATCCTACAGATAATAAAAGAGAACCTCACAGAAGGTGAGTGATACCTCCCACACCACATAAGAGTTGGAGTCAGAACAGAATCTCAGAGTCATTTTTCTAGCTAGGAGAATATTACTAATAGCAAGTATGTTTGTTTGTAATAAGGTATACTTGTTTATTACTAAATTGTTTTCCTTTGTTTGTAGATTGGGACAGTATTCAAATGAATGGATTCATCATAAATTATTTTGACTCAGTTTTTTAAATTTATTTTTGAGACAGGCTATTGATGTGTAGCTCAAGCTGGCCTTAAACATTATGTAGCCAAGGCTGCCATCAAACTCTTGCTAGTTCTTGTATCTAAGTTTCCCATGTACAACAATTCAAGCAGTTTGCTATGATGCCTGGTTTTAATGCAATTTTTGAGCAGAAAATAAAATCCTTCTAAAAAGTCTTATTATTTCATCCTGAAAATGCATTTAATGGAGATGATAAAAGTTACAGATGTATTTCTGTGTCCAAGGCTCATTGAGAATGAGTTCTACCATTTTTCTTGATTTTGAAATATTTTTCAATCGAATCACCAAATTAAACACACTTACTGTTGTCTCTTTTATATGTTTTAATTAAGTATTGGAATTATTCTTCTCTATGAATGTTTGTAATCTAAAGAAGTTGAATAGTGGTATCTCTTGATTGTGATCCTCCAGCGTGAGAAATGAGCACTGTGAGTAGAGGTGGAGTGTGGGATGGCCTGAGTTCAGTGAGAAAGCAGGCTTTTGGGCATGCAAGTTCTATTTTGTACTTTCAGCAACACCACTCTCATACTCACTAGTAATGTGATAGATCGACACAACAACTGATCTCCCAAAGTTTAATGCGAAACTTTGAAAAATTTTGAAGCATTTGAAAAAACATACTTTGAAAATAGTACATTCAAAAATTTTCATCATTCAACCTTTTTGGAGGGGCATGATATTAAGCAACTATTTTTTTGTGGAATCAGGGATGGAACTCAGGCTCTTGCATTTTCCAGGCAAGTGCTTATTCTACTGAGCTATCTCCCCATCCCTAAGCAACCTTGAAAGCATGTGCAAGAATAAAATGGGGCTGGTGAGGTAGCTCAGTGGCTAAGCACCTGGTAAGGGAAGCACAGGGACCAGGCTTGCATTTCTGGCACCACAGGCCACACTGGCCCTGCCCATGGGTGTATTGAGCCTGTTTCCAGGTCTGGACATGGTGGAACATGCCTGTAACTCCAGCGCTCGGGAGACTAAAAACAGAAGGATCACTAAGAGTCTGAGCTGCATAGTGAGACACTGTACCGAATACATAAATTAGAGAAAAGAATAAAATGCACTCTCATTTCTCCACCCATTAGCAAGTCTTCGCAGTGGTCAGTTCTTTTTTATTAGTATTTCATACCCATCACAGGAGGTAGATAGTTCTTCAGTTCCCTACTTGTGTAACTCTATAACCTCAATTTCATCACCAAGTACAGCCAAGGCAGAGGGAAGCTTGGCTGCTGCCCTGTAGGTAGCAGACCTCGGCATCATGCACTTGGCACTAGTGTTAGGTGCATGTGGAATAGAAGAGTGTGGAGCTAGGAAGGTTTCCACCAAGATTCTGGAAAGTCTTGGAGACCAGGCAGTGCGCACCTGAGCGGACCATGTGTGCACCTGCAAATGTGAAGCCAGAGAGGCTGTGGAGGCCCAGAATTCACAAGAAGGCCAGATGTGTGTACCCAAGTCATACTTTATGCATATCATGTACATACTTGAGGTCTTAATTAGTTTTTGCAATAGTACTTGGGCATAGTTATTATTATATTAATATTACAGAGAATAAAAAAGAACTCCAGAGAACTTGAATGATGTCTCTAAAGCCACATCAGGAACTCAATCCTTCTTTCTCAGCAGAAACCTACTAAGCTTGATCTTTTATTTTTTTGGCCAGCTGAGCCCAATATGAGGGTGGGGCTAGCATGGCACCTGGTACTGGGAATCAAACCATGGTTTCCTGCACCTGCCTTAGCTTGCCTAAGTAGGCACTTTAGACCACTGAGTTATCTCATTGGCCCCAATTTGGTCTTTACCTACTGAATTTAATCAGTTTTCTGGTCTTTTGAGCTCTGACCAGAATCTCCCACATGTACAGCCTAAAATGATACAGTATTTTTTCAGTAAACCTCATCAAACATTTCCAATCTCTTTCCACAAGCCTTTACCAAGGACTCATGAACCATATAGTCAGGTATACTCATACCAATGACCCTACTTCTCTAGTATGAAATTTTGTCTTTTATCATTGCTGATACAATACTGTGTGCCCAAAGTTAAAGGATGAAAGGTTTGTTTAGCTCCATTTGTGTAGGTTTCTGTTCATAAGTATCTGGCTTCAAGACAGAGTGGCACATGGCAGAGAGCAGCAGTTCATGGTGCTTGGAAATCACCTCTCTCCAAGAGAGAGAGAGAGAGCAAGAGAGAGAGAGAGACCTCTTGCCTTTTTCTGTCCTTATATGCATATATTGATATATTGTAGGCAGGCTACTGGGCCTGGGGCAGGTGTACCACTCATACACTTAATCCAAGCATTTGACCTGAATTAATCACAAACTGTGAATTCAGCCATTTCTGAAAAGGCTGCATAAGGCTTTGGGGGGACATTCAGACACAAACTAGCCTAACACCCTCACCTACTAAGACCCTAATCTCTCAAGTGTAAGTCACACCTGCTATTATAGTTTTTTCTCTGTATTCTTTCATTAAGAAGACAGTCATTTTGACCATCTATTCTTTTAGAGGCCATTTAGTAAAATTTTGCTATACTTGGGGTTATAAAGTAGTGATATAGAATTTGCATTAAATCCCTCTTAATATCTTCATTAAATTCTAGATTTTCTAGAAAGAAAATTACACTTCCTTTTCTACTTGAATATTCCTTGTTAAGATGTGCATATAATCAAGGAGGAAAAATGTTTGGTGTTTCCATTTACTCTTTTTAAAGTAGTGAGTTATTTAATATAATTTATAGAAAAAATAAATTTGTGTGTTCACTTTGTACAATTATAAAGTTCTAAGTTCAAATAGACACAATCTTTTTGTCCAACGCAGAAATTATCCTTGAAGTCCAGTTATTAGAAGCGTACTTTTGACACCAGTGGGAGTAGTCTTCACTGTCTTTATTTCTAAGCTTATGAGGCTTTCCAACTTAAGCATTATATGTCTAGATACTTTTCTAGAATTTTTTTCCAAAGATGTCCTGCTTCCTTTTTGCTTATTTGAAAATGAGCTGCATTGGATTTAGGATGTTTCATTAAGTGGACATTACATTACTTTTTTGTTTTGTTTTGCTTTTTGTATTTAGCACAGGTTGTACAGGGTGTGGAGGGTCTCACTGAGTAGATCAGCCTTGCAGTGATCCGCCCGTTTAGCCTCCCAAGGGCTGGGATGATGGGTGCGCACCCCCACGCCCAGTCTCAGTCCCTGTCCCAGCGTGCCCATGAGGCAGGACCTGAGTGGCAGGCCTGGGGATCTGCCTAGCAGGCGCCTTATTCAGCTGTGCTTTTGGGCTGGCCCTACATTACATTTTAAAGATGAGCTATGTCACAATTTCTACTTATTCTTTCAGTTACAGATAAAAACTACCACACTTTTATTTGGCAAAAATCTACTTTATTTTCTTTCCACTACACAGAGAATACAAGTTGAAAACATTATCTGCATTATTAGAATTATTTCATAATTCTTTATCTGTTTTACTGTAAAACGTATATAAAATTTATAAATACCAACTGGAAATTTTCTTAGCGATACAATTATTGATATCACTTAAAAGTTTTTAAAAACGATTCTGAAGTTGGTTCTTTCTTTCTGCTATGTCTCATGCCAAGAAAGCAGGAATTATTGTGTTGCAATGAAGACTTTTGAAATAGCTACTGTCTTTTACAGTTGCTTCTTTCCTTTTGGCATAACTTATGCCAGGGATTTAAATTCATATTATATTACATTTAATACAATTGAAGTATCTATTATGAGTGGTAACAAAACAAGTATGCCACATAATTTTCTTGTGCAACTTAAACTATTTTGTCTGGTTTCATAAATTTTTTAATTTGGGAAATTACCTGAATATATGAAAATATGCATATGGAAGATAGCCACCTCTTCTTTTTTTTAACCTTTTCTATCCCTGATACAAAATATAGGAATAACTCCATAGTAATTTATAGAAATCTCATTTATTTTTAAGACACCAAAGTGCTTTTTTTTTGGAGTATATGATAAATTGTTAAATCTCTTATTAATGAATATTTACGTTGTTTTCATATTTTATTTGGTTAATGCAAGATAGTTTTTTAATGAATATCTATACTCAGACACCTTTTACATTTTTGCTAATATACTTTTAGGATCCTAAGACATAGGATTGTTAGGTGCAAAGGAAAAATGCATATGTAAATTCACTAGATATATTTAGGATTTTTAACTGTACAAAATGAGAAGTTATCTATTTCCCTTAGAGTAGAATATTCTGATCCAGTTATGGATATGTTGCTAATTAAATAGATAGAAAATAATATCTCATTGAAATTTTAATTTGTGTTCCACTTCACTATATTTTCTTTTCATAACTGTCAGTAGTTCTCTTTCTGTCATTTCTGTTGTTTGGGATTTATTCATTTTTTCTATTGTTAATAGACATAGTCAAGTTTTGTGAATATTCCGGGTGTAGTTGAGAAGAAAAAATGCTCTTTTTTTATATTTGGACAGAGTCTCACTGTGCAGCTTGGACTTACAGTGATCCTCTTATTTTCAGCCTCCCCAGAGCTTGGATTACAGGCATGCGCCACCACATCCTGTTTTAGCAACCAGTGCAGTGTGCCTGGGTGTGGGGCTGGTGCAGCATGCTGTACTGGGATTGGATCTGGATCTCTGTGCTTGCGTAAGCAGGCACTCAGTCCGCTGAGCTTTCTCACCGACCCTACTACATGTTTTTAGTATGGATAAGGATTTGATATACATTTTACTTGATTATAATCCAATTAATCCATCTTACATTGAAAGATGTATGTAAAGATCTCCTCCTGTTAGAGGTTTCTCTTTGCGTGTGTTCTAAATGCTGTATAAAGCAAATTGTTTCTGTATTACTGTGGATATCTAAGTTCAACTTTTAGTACCTCAGTTTTGACTCGAGTTCTTTAATTTTATGTAGAACATTTATTGGATTTGCCTTCTCTTCATAATAACATTGTATACTATAATTTCTTCTTATTTTCATTTGGCTGGTATCTTTATGTCTATTTTTAAATGTTTTAATCTCTCTGAACCTAAGTACTATCAGCTTAGTGTAGATTGGAACTCCTCTTCCATCTGCTTCTCATATTTTGTTTCAAATTTTGCATGAAGCATTGACAGTAGGAGTTTTACATGGTTGCTATATTTCTATGTGAGAATGATTTTAGGATTCCTATTTTGGTCCCAAAAGATTCATATTTGCTTGTATCCTCAGAATAAGATTACACTTTGTCATCAGGTAAATTTACTGCCTGGTATGTATGAGTTATCCCTTGCTGTGTGGAATATTTGTACAACTGGAACTCTGAGTTGGTATTTGTAACATGAGATTAGTTCTATTCTGTGGCCTCGTATTATGCAATCATAAGGTTTCTTGGAATTCAGTACTTTAAAACAATTGTTATGTGCATCATCCTCCAGTGAATTTTAGAAGAAAATGGGCCCTATGTGCTATTTCTATAATTTTCAATGAGTTTAATCATAGCATGTGCATCAATATATTTAATAGTATACATTTTCAGTCCTCTCTGTTCTTTATTCCTGAGTTTTAGTCCACTTCTAGGGAAATCTAATCTGTGAACCTTATGGGGAAACAAGTACAATTAGCAGAAACATTTTGCCAGTTATTTTTTTAAGTTATCTCTAAAACAGAGGAATGATTAAAAATGATAGGAAGAAAATATGCTTGTTTTAGAGAGTCTGTATATAACTACTGTTAACAAGTGCTTCTTTTGGACAGCCTTCATGATAAGATGCTCCTTCTGTAAGTAAGATGACCTTATGCATTTGCTAAAGTTATAGAATCCAGTGTAAGGAACTAGAGAGATTAGAACTGAGGAAAGGAATAATTTATGGGCAGCATCATCACCCATCTAAACGGTTGTCAGAGGACCTGAGGATTTGGTGTGTACTCCTTTTTGTTATACAATTGAAATGTGCTCTTCTTTTTTTTTCTGTTTAAACATGCATATCAGATGATATTTGACCAACTCCACTATTGTCTCTGCTTCTAATAGGGAGAGAAGTGGGCTTTTCCTTTACAAACCATCTCCTTGTGTCAGCTTGGAGAGAGACTTGCTGACCACATAGGACTATTGCTCATTGCTGCAGTTAGTTGTGATATCCTTTCCTAAGTGAGTAAAGTCTTCTCTACCAAGTGGCTGTGTGGGTCTGCCTTGGTGATCTGAACACACTTAAAGTATACAACAGCTTGACATCCCAGAAGTCCTGCTCCTGGTGGCAGGCATGGATATACTCCTGTAACTTCTCGCCAGTGGAAAACTCCTCTGAAGGTGGTAGCAAGCATAACTTCTTAATAAAGATCAAAGAAATGCACATATTTTTCTTCCCTAATTCTCTCTGAGAAGCAAACAAATCTCTAGAAAAATTCTATGGAAGTCAGTATGGAGATACCTCAAAAACTAATACTAGAAGTCTGATTTGGCCTGGTGTTTCTGTAGTTATCTTCCCCAAACGTGAAAGGCACCATGCCCCAGTAAATGTGTACACCCATGTTTATAGGAGCACAATTCATTGTATATAAACATTGGAAGCAGACCATATTCCTATTCACAGATGAAGAACATATGGTATTTATGTACAACAGAGCACTACTCTGCCATAACGAAGGATAAAATAGGCATTTTTAGGTAAATGGATGTACTCAAGACCTTAGTGTTAAGCAAAATAAGTTGGGCACATAAGCTTAAATATTTCATTGTTTCTCTTGGGTAAAACCTAAAGTATGGATAAGGACTGAAATGGAGGATAGGTATTAAGAAGTAGGAAGAACTTGTTGTACTAACAGGGAACATAGAAAGGGAGATAGAAAAGAAAGTTGAAGGAAAAAAGGAACTTTTACAAATGCAGAGGGGAAGAAAGCTTGTAGGGCAGAGAGAAGACAAAGATGTGTTGTATATATGTACTTAGGCCCCATAATGAATGAAATCATTATGTACTGAAAACACTTAGTAATGATCAAATAAGCTAAAAAGAAAGGCTTAAAAATGTGGCCTCTCAAATGGTACAATACCAAAGACAGAAAAACAAATATAGCATTTTGGTTAATTTACTGTTAAGACTGGGCAGCTCATCATCATTAATCATCATCAACGGGAGTACTGTGTCATATGGTTCAGTTCCTTCATAATATTAATCAGCAAAAACATTTAGACATTTCTCACATCAACCACATACTTGTCAAGCCTTTTAAAGCATGTAGTTATGAAGCTGATTCTTCGAGCCTCTAGGAAGTGCATTTTAGTTAACTTTGAGCACATCGTCTACACAGCTGCCTTTACTTTTGAACTTTGATAATGTCATCAACTGCACTAGATGGGCCTCTCTGATTTGGGGCATGAGAACATTTAATCATCAGGCTTTCTCTCTCTATAGCTAGGATATTAATGAAAATGTTGACTGGCTCGGGGTCGAGGACAGAGAATTGAGCTATGACATTATAAGCATCTTTTTAGTTACATGTCAAGCCATGTTCAGTGTTTTTATGTATTCACACAATGCATATCTCTTGAGTTTTCACTGTGCATCACAGGCTAATTCAAATTCCTGGTAGAACAATACAAATATTAAAATAATACCTGTCATCACAGAATACACAGACAAACTACTGAAGCATGTATGGAACCCCTAGACAAACCTTATTTTTTTTTTAAAAAAAAACCTACATTTCCTTTTAGAAATAGCATAGTGCTGAGATGAGTAATTTTCTGAGAAAAGATGGTTGGACTTACAATTCTTACAAGTTCTGCAACTGTCTAACTGTGTTCAGGATCAACCTGTATAGCATTCATTCTATGGCAGTCCCTCTGTTGCCTGATATATTTATCTTGATGACCCTTTGATGATATTTCATAGTCAGTGTCCATATTTGTTGAACTTTCTTATCTCAGTCTTTAAAGAGAGCTTATGTTAATAAGTGCAAGGACCCTAGTGCGATCCCCAGTACTGCATGCTATGCCAGCTCAGGGTCCCCAGGTGTACTAGGCCAGTGCTGGGATTATAAGCACATAATCCCAGTGCTGGGGAGGCTGAGACATGATGATCACTATGAGTCTGAACTGCTTAGTGAGACCTTGTATCAAATTAATTATTTAAAAAAAAAAATGATGAATCTACTCCATAGGCATAATCCACCACATAAGACATGTAAGAACAGAAATGTTGGAATCTTAACCAAGGTTTGCTCTTTTGTACAATACATTTTCAAGAGGGTAACTATTGTTACAATTGGAGATTTTTAAAAGTGATATTTCTGTTTCCTCTGAAGATCCGTGTTCCTCTTTTCAGAGCAGAGCACTGCAGTCCTGGTGGCTGCCAGGAGGGGCTGTGGTCCCTCAGGCTGGTGCTCTTCTGCGGAGTGCAGTGGAACTGATGTGCTCCACTTTTCTCCAAGAAGAAAGGTACTCTTGTATCTTTCCTGCCCTTCTTCAGATCACTATGCAAACTAAGAATCTAAAATGACATCCTGTAGCATCAAAAATGTTGGTCTCAAAAGCCCATCACTGCCAGCTGCGTGGCGCATGCCGATAATTCCAGCAATTGGGAGGCTGAGGCAGGAAGATCACTTTGAGCTCAAAGTCAGTGAGTCACATCGTGAGTTCAAAACATGCCAACCAACCAACCAACCAACCTACTACCAACTTATACCCCATCACTCTTTTAAACAATGTTAAAGATCTCAAGGGCTTTGTATTTATGGATTGCATTCATAATATGTGTAGTATTAGAAAGGAAAATTGAAAAATCTAAAAAAGTGGCTTGTACACTTACTATACAAATACAAATGTGGTTTTGTTTTGTATTTTAGGGAAGGGTCTACAGGGTGCTCAGGGTCTCACTACTGGATAGACTTATAGTGATCCACCTGTTTATAACCTCCTAACAGCTGGGATTATAGGTACACACCACCACACCTCAACTCAATCGCCATCTCAGCTGACAGTCCTTATCCAGTGCACAATGACCTCAGCATTGCTACTCAAGAGGCCAACGAACCTGCTAATATTGCAGCAACTCCAGTGCTCACAGCCGAGTTCCACAGTCAGTCTGCACAGTGCAGCAGCATTTCTGGTGTCCTGACTTCTATTGCCATAATATGTTTTAAATAAATGATTATGACAGAAAAAAGACATAACTGATAAGCATATAGTGGTCCCTTCCTTATTGTGGAGGTTACATTCCAGGCACCCATGATAAGTGAAAATCAGCAAAGTAGCAGCATTATATTTATTTTAGTATTTATACATATTTTCAGGTTTTGTAAACCCTTCCCTCACCTTTTAAACCCTCTCACACTTTTAAAAATCACTTGTAACATTCTTAGCTATCTTCTAAACTTGTAAACATATGTAATTTTAACAACATATGTGCACTACAGGGTACTGCAAAATCCTGTGAAATGGAGGAAAATCTGTGATTAATGATTTAGGTCAATATTGTTTGAAACCCCACGACACAGTGAGTCCTTGAAAGTCAAATCATAAAACAGTGAGGAACTACTGTATTTGTATCATTAGTCCAGTGTCAGTTTCTTAATACACCTACTATGAGGTAAGAACCCCCAAAATCCAAGCTTTTATAAATCAAGAAAACATGGTTACTATGTAATGAAGCTGGATTGAAACTCCCTAAGTAGCTCTAGCTGGGCTTTGAACTCTGATCCCTCCTCTCCTATCCTTCTTAGAAAAGAAATTACATTCATGTACTACCATTTCCTCCCCAACAGACTTATGTCTGTGACATCTATTTGTGAAATGTATGAGTCTTTTAATTTCAGACAAAGTCACATAATATTACTAAAATCTTTCTACAACAGGTGAGGAAGCACGTAGAACTCCACTTTTAGGATATGCTCTATGGGGCTCATACAGACATGTGTTATACTGTCCCTTGCCAAGAACAAACTTTACAAATACAGGACACAATGGATGTACAACGTTCTGATACATAAGGAGGAACAGAGCAGAGCTTAGTGACTTAGAGTACCTGACAGAATGTCATTTAAATTTATAATGGCAACTTGTTCACTTAGATTTGCTATTGGAATACAGTGAAAATCTTTTTGACTATCAGGTAGTAATAAGTTGTTTTTCACAAGTATGCATTATAATTATCTGAAATTTAGCCAAAAAGCACATTCCAGAATTAAAATAGACATTTTGGGAAGTATAAATAAAGATATGATTAAAACCTTTTTCTTCCCTCCCATTTCTGTCCCTTTCTCCCTTTCTTCCACCTTTCCATTTTTCCACACTCATTTTCTTCCTTTTTTCCCACTAGTAAGTATTAAAATTGATACAATTGCATCAACTACAGGAAGGGTCATTGCTCAACTTCTTGTTGCTATTTTAAATACAACTTTGTAGGAAATAACCTGAGTAATAAGTTTCAGTGATGAAGAAAGTTAGCAGCTCCGTGAATCCACCTCTGCATCCAGGGTGCGGAGCCTCTTGTGCCCTAGAGCTCATTCCATTGCATGTATTCTGTCCTAGGACCAAATGTTAACACACATTAAACTAACGAATAAAGAAATACCGGCATTCTGGCAACACTGATGTGCAACTTTGCCTGGGCAACTGTGGTCCCTGGCTTTGTGTTAGTATGAGAAAATAACCAAGGCCGCCTATGGCAAGAGAGAAGACTGACTTAGCTGGAAGGTCCAGTTCCTGGTCCGTGCTGCAGCTCTGTTCTGCTGAAGGCTGCTTTACAGCATTGGTGGATGTAGCGGATGAATGGCAGAGACGTGACCATGTGTAAGAGAAGCAATCGCACTCAGGACAGCAGTTCCAAGATAACAGGTGTGTGGCCAGGCTTTCGCCTTTCATAATCACTTTGCAGCATAAACTAACAAAGGGGACACAAGAAAAGTGACTTGGACAATCAATCCGCAGGCTGCAGTAACCCGAAGACTTCCACCAGCTCCTGCTTCCCAAAGGTGCCTCGCAATAGCGCCACCTGGAGATCCTGTGTTTAATTACTGTGTGTCCATTGCAGATAAATCTGTACTAACAGACCCTACCCAGCAGCTGGAACCCTCACTAACACGGGTGGATGGGCGACTTGGGGAAGCTGTTTGAATCCGCAGTCACAGGAAGCTACTGTCAAATCCCGGCTCAGCCATTTTCTAGCTGGACCAGCTTCTGTTATTCAATTACTTTACACTTTCGCCTATTATCATGTTTCCAAATCAGGAATGAAATCTTATGACACACCTAGAGAGTAAGTGGGCGTGTGCACGTGGGCATGTGGGTGTGTTGTCCCTTCATACTGTTTCATTGAAAAAGATCAAGAGGTTGTGAAGCACAAGAAAGAGGCAGATGGAGGAAGAGAGGGAAAAAAAGTAAAGAAAAAAAGATAAGAGAGAACCCACTACAGATTACATAATAGCACTGATTTAAGATTTTTTATATTTATTATTAATCACTATATGTTTTCTTTTCTTTTTTTATTTATATATTTGATCCTCCTGTTTTCAGCCTCCCGGGCACTGGGATTACAAGCGTGCACCACTGCCAGGACTCGATCAAAGGCTCAGTGGGCCTCAGGGCAGGCCGGTGTGGCATGCTGGACTGGGGATCGAACCCTGGTCCCTGAGCTTCCCGAAGCAGGCACTTAGTCCACTGACCTGTCTTTCCATCCCTATAATTTTTAAATAAATTAAAATATGTTATAAAGAAATCCTAGAGACTAGGATTTGGCTTTAGATTTAAGAAACTTTAGAAAAACAGAACTATTGACAAAAGCAAGCTGAAATCCTTCCTTTAAATCACTTCTCTCCCTGAATTCTGCACATGCACTGCATTTCTAAGAGTTAAGAAGCGTACTTACATACTCCAGTGAACACCAAATTAACTACAGAGAACAGAAAATGGCTTATTTATCCCGAAGCAAGTGCAGATTGAAATAGAACATAAGGATGGGAAAAGAGAGTCTATTTTGATTTATTGATTCTAAGTCTTTGTTTTCATTCTTTTCCTGAAACATTTCCTCTGTCCCTTTGTCCTTTGAGTATCAGAGAGTTTGGCTGGATCTGTTGACTTCTAACATCTCACTTCTGCTCAACTACTCTTCCCTCCCTCTACTGCCATTTCCCCTTCTCCCTCTTTTCTTTCTTCTTCTCCCCTCTCTGCTCAGCCCCTATTGACTACACTGCTTTTTTTTTTTTCCTCAGTAGTTTCAAAAGAATGAAATAGGGCACCTAGCATGAAGTTTGATATGGAACTTCTGTGCTTACTGTACAAAAGAAGGAATAATAGCAACAATAAAATTATAATGGATCTCATTGTAATATATAAATGATTATGGTGAGACAGAGAGTATTGTGAGGGCACATCAGTGGAGCAGTCTTTGTCATTTAAGATGCAAGCAGTGTTCAAGTTCATAGAGTACCTTCTCAGGAGTTGAGTTTCTAGCGAGCTGGCACGTGGAGGCTAGGCCAAAGGTAATCTTTCTTCTTCTCTTTGAGCATAGTTGTAAGTGGCTTGACCTAGAACACTCACAGATAACTGTATATACAAAGTTTATATGCATATTAAGTCAGATGTCACAAACTTATGGTTACTGAAAAGCTACAGATTCCAGAAATAGAGAGAGAGGGAGTTCTACAGCATTCTATTGTGAATTTTATATTTTGAATGCATGTTTGCATGTGTACTTCGGTGACATTTTGGTTATGAACTGTGTGACAGGTGCCATCTCCCAAAAGAAACTAACTCACATTTGCCTCTGAACTATAAACACACTAGTTTTAACTACTGCTAACAGTTTGACTATCTAGTAATTTAAGACTTTCTAGACCACATGAAACGTGCAAAGTAATCTATAGGAAAAGGGATAATTAAGAATAGTTGGCTTATGGCTTGAGGAATGTTTGAGAATAATATGATGACTTGAGAATATGGTGGTCCTATAATAAATGCATAATTTACTTTTATAAATAATAATAATGCTCTTGTGCACCCACTGGAACTTTATTTGGTTAAAAGATTGCTCAAATCAGACACACACACACACACACACACACACACACACACACACCAGACCTGTAATTATGACACTGAGTCTAGGAAGTGCTCTGAGCTTATTCTCTTATTTTGGCAGCTTCAGAGCAAAAGAAGATTCAACTGTAGCTATTCATGGGGAATCCAGTATTTTTCCAATCACTAGCATTTTCCTAGGAATGAATCTAAACCTAGTTTTAAGGACCGACAGCTTCTGCACTATTCATTATTCCGCAGTTCTGCTTCTAAAATCAGATGTACTATCGCACTTTCGGCTGTGAAGTTTTCCAGTGTCTGAGCTTATTACCATGCAGCAGCTTAAGCAGGCTCTCGCTTTCCTACGCTCCGCGCTTCTTCCTTTCCTCTAGTTCTTGTGCATGATTTCCCTAGCCTCCCCGTCTGTCTGCTTTGTATTTCCTTGCCCTTCCTCCTCCAGCAAGTTTGGCTCCTCACAGCACAGCTCTTCTCCCCAGGAGGCCTTTAAATGGCTTCCTGTTTGCAGTCCGCGGTACTCCAGGTCTCCAAATGGAAATCAGAGGAGGACTGCGCACACTTCCCATTGTCCTTAAAAAGCTAGGTGGCTGGACTGTGATGAATTAAGTACAGATTGTACGAAACACTGGGACGCACGGATACGGTCTTCTTTTCTAACCTGAGTTAGGTAATTTTTGTGATGGATTTTTTCTGTGACTCATCAGGCTCGTTTTTCTTCCTGTTTGTTTGATTGTTTACTGGTCACTTTTGCAAAGCAGGCTGAGCTACATATTCTTTCCTTTCTGTGAAGCAGCTTGCATAGAATATTGAAACATGTATTGTTTTCTTGGTTTCAAATTAAAATAATTGCTCTAAACACATAAAAATTGAATTAGGATTCATTCAAATTTGCTTCCATCATATGTTTCTCATAAAAGCCCTCAGAAACCTCAGCTCTTGATTTTTTCTGTGTTTTTCTTCTTTCACATGTACAACAGAATATGAACTGCTGTATTTCCTTGAATAGTTTAATGCTGTTATAGAATCACTGCTCAGTTTTTGAGACTGGCTGTAGGAAACACACTTGCTTAAGGCACCATCCCTCTTCTTCTAAGAGCAGACTAATTGAAGTGAATGGACATTTCACACTAGCTCTTTCAAGGCTTAGCCTAGCTGTACGTTTTTTTTTCTTACTGCACATGAAGAAATACCACATCCCCTATTCTTCTCCACTTCAGCTTTTGGATTTTTTCAGATGACCATAATCAAAATTCTGCTGCTTCCTTTCAGGTCTTATGTGCTTTACATGACATGTAGAGGCCAAAATTAATGCAAGCTGTAATTAATCTTTTCACGTGGTTATGCAAACCTTATGAATAACAGGAATAAGACTCACTCTGTCTGCATACTTAAATTTACCCAACATCTCAGCTCCAATCCATATTCTGAACAATGCACAGCTTGATCCTATCATTTTACAATAAAAAAGATAGGAAAGGCAAATGGACATAGGAGGAAAGAAAGGATTGAAGAAAAGTCCTTTCCTCAATTTGCATTTCATATACAATCACGCTGTGAATTTCCACACCATTTGTGGATTGATCTAACTAGTGTGCCTGACATTTACCTATGACAATCAAGATCCTGCTAGTAATCAATAATGGAAATGTAAAGTGGCTGATTAAATTTTTGTTGCTTTCCATCAAAAATTTTAAGGGCAAATTTTATTTTACCGTCCCTTGAGTGTTCTCAGAACACAATTCTGACTCACGTGTTAATCTGCAAACCCGCAGAAGGCATGGGAGCTACTGGAGCGCACGTTCAGAGCAGTGGGCTCTGTCACCACTTGGGAGGCGACTGCATGAGCTCAGTGTCCTTAGCACTAACAACCACACTTGCGATTCAGAGTGGATGATTCAAAGCTGTCTTTCTAAATATTTTGAAAATCATAAAATTTAACCTCCAGAATTTATAATTGATCATGAAAATAAATAAAATAGTTAAATGCACGTATGTCGTGATTATGTCTTCCTTTATGCGTATTTCACACATACATTTCCAGATACATTGCATTTTTCTTCTCCACATACATACAATAAATGTACCTATTCTTAAGTTTTCCACATACGTTTGTTACTGTGTACCTTTAACCATATTTGATCTAAAATTACATCCTAACTTGTGTCTATGTGCACACTCTCGTGCATATCATGTACAGTAGGGTAGGTCAAATAACTCAGCAGATTACAGAACCTGCAAGCTGGCACAGGCTCGAGGGATTCCATCCCACGGCCCTGCCGTGCTGGCCCCACCCCAGGGTGCACGCAGAAATGGCAGTTGAGACTGGGCATGGTGGCTCGCTCCTGCAACCCCAGCTCTTGGGAAGATGTAAACAGGCAGATCACGACGAGTCTGATCCAGTAGTGAGACCCTGAACACCAGGTAGACCCTTCTCCAAAATACCAAAAACAAAACAAAACAAACAACAAATAAAAAAAAATTATGGCTTGCTGTAAAACTTGGTCAGTTTTTTGCCGCTTGCTATGCCACTGTTCCAACTGGCTGTGCTCCTGTCTGTGTGCATGGCTCAGGGCACCGCAGCACCAACTTGGTGTCTGTGTCCACCTCCTTCTACAGCCCCAGCCCCAGTAACGACTGCCTCCAAAGCCATCGATTCCTAGTATCATAAAAATTCCAACAGGAAGATCTTTGTAAAGATCTCTGCACTGATTCGTTCAAGTATTCTGTGGAGCACATACTCACGCAAGGATTTCTGCGTGTAGGAAACGTGCATAGGCAATCATCTGGAATTGCCAGATGGCCTCGCAGGAGGTCTGCTGCGCGCTGCCGCCAGCGAGGCCCGGAACTTCCCGTCTACTCCCATACTTGGCAAAAATTGGAAGTCTCCAATTTACTGATTTTCGCCATTCTGATGAATGTGAAATCATACCTCATTGTGGTTATAATTTCCAAGTATTTGATTAAACAGCTTTTCATGTGCTTGTCAGATGCTTGGATTCTTTCAATGTAAATTGCTTTAATTTTTTTTTTTTTAATCAAACCTCCTGTCTCATGGTGAATTACGTTTGTCTGTATGTTCTCAGTCCTTTATTGATTTTAGGCATTTCAAAGATAATTTCTCAGCCGGGCATGGTGGCGCATGCCTGTAATCCCAGCACTCCGGAGGCGGAGGCAGGAGGATTGTTGTGAGTTCGAGACCAGCCTGAGCTACAAAGTGAGCTTAAGGCCAGCCTGAACTGCATAGTGAGACCCTGTCTCAAAAAGACAAAAAAAAAAAAAAAAAAAAAGATAATTTCTCCATCATTCTTGTGAATGTTAAAGGATCTTTAAGGTTGATGGAAAATTCATCACGTTTTAAATTTGAGTTGTATTTTTTGAGTATTTTAAATAGTTGTTTCTATATTCCTGGGTTACAAATATTTTATTCAGTAGGTTTTATTATACTGTTTATATGTATTAATAATTCTATTATTAGGTTTGTATTTTGCCTTTTTTAGAGACGGGTCTTTAATTTGTATGACACTTCTATTCTTTGTATGAAATAGAGACCTGAGTTCCAGTCTCTCCATGTAATGGTGCTTTTTCCCTTCAATGTCATTAAACTCTTCTGTCATTTTCTGTGTGTTTATAGTGGCTTCTTATTGTCTATCAATACCAATCTATTATCAATGTTTCCCTTCTTAATTCCTTATATATTTCTTTCATTTATTTTCTTCTTCCAATTTTGCACTCATATATCTGGTAATCTGAAGAACTGGTTAGAAGAAAACACTGCATTACAACAAATACTGTGACATTCCTATCACTTTGTTAAGTGAAATTCTGTATCACTTGTAATTTTTCTGTTTTAATACTATTTTATGCTTTTTGTAAAAAGTAAAAATAAAAAATACTAGTCTATACCCTTACCTTTTACTTCCATTTACGTATGTGTTACTTTCAAACACTATCCTTGTGCTTTGTGTGAAGCTTTATTTTATTTTCCTTAATTTTGGTTAGTGCATGTTGCAGTTCCTAATGTTTCCATTCATCGTGAGGAGCTGGTATACGTACATAGCACATTTTCCATGATAGTAAATGCATGTTTTGGTTTTACTTTTTCAAGCAATCTCCACACTGATGTCCACAGTGATTGTACTATGGTACACTTCTTTCAGGAACGTAGAAGTAGTCCTTATCCCCTTCAGTCTCACCGGCATTTATTATTTGATTCCTAGATAATGGTTTTTCTTTCTAAGTTAAGATGGAATCTCAGTGTTGTCTTAACTTGCATTTCTCTACTGGGCAAGGATGATGATTTCTTCATGTGTTTAGTGGCTTTGTACTACTTTGGAGAAATGTCCATGCATTTCATTTGCCCAATTGATGAACATTTATAACTTTGTCTTCTAACTGGTTGGATGAATCACAATTCGAGAGTTGGAGAGCTATCCAGGTGTTCTCATACATAAGCATATAATATTTGTCATATATGTAAATCTTCTCTAATGCATTGTTAACAAAATTTTGGCTTTCTCCAGAAAACTCTCCTGTGGGTTACTTATTTATCAATTTGGTTTTCATTCATAAGCAGAAGTTTTTCTAAAGTCTTGGTCAATTTGTTAGTAATGACAATGATATCTTAATGTTCATTGTGTATTACAGTTTGGTATTGCAAGTAAAGCGTCCACCTATGAGTTTGTTATCATGAGTCCGTATTCTACTGGAAAAATCCAAATAAAATTGTGTCTAAACCTAATAGTAATATTCAAGTTTCACTGATGTTTGAAATCTAAGTTGCTTTTTCTTTTTCAAATCCTTTCATGAGACATCTTGGATTTTTAATGGTTGGCTGTTAAAAGCAACACCTGCACAAAGCACCCCTCTCCTAATGTGCAAGCCTCACCGCTTGCCGTTTGAGGTCCTCCTCCCCACATCTGGGAGAGCTCATGATGTTACCAAGGGCACTTTTTTGTGGCTGGTCAGAAAAGCACGCTATACATGCGGCATCATACAAGAAGAATCTCTCCCCACTAACACTCTTGTCAGTACAAAGCACCATAAAGCTGGCAATGCCTTTCTGTTCTGTCAACACAACTTTGGACCTGTTTGAGGGCTTGTCATTCTGTCCCTCGGCACATCACTCCATGAGGCGTAAGTCTTTTCGCTATTATTTTGGTGTATGAGTTACATCTTTATTGTCAATCTTTGAGATGAATTCAAGGAGAGGGATTTATGAGGGTCACTGTAGCAAAAACTGTCAATGTTTCATAAATTTTTTTCCTACAATGCTTTTGAGCTTCTGCCATCAATGGGTCTCAAATGCTAAAAGGATTTTAATGTATCTGCCTAATCATTATGTGAATTCAAAAAAAATTCTCTTAATGAGGTAAGTTTTATTTCCTGATTTTCATGAAAGTCTTAGCCAAATCCACGCAGGGCTGACAGGAGTCAAAACAGTGGTTGCTGTTTCTGGTAACTTACTGAGCAGGAGCAGCCTGTGCTTTGTAATCATGTGTGTGGTGGATAAAATAATGTCTGCCCGGATGCCTCCATCCTCATTTGCAGAATGTGTGAACCTCTGCACTGCATAGGGGCTTTGTAGAGGGGCAGAGCCAGGCTGTGGATGAAGTGGGGAGTTTATCTGCAAGGCAGCCAAAGGCCTAAGGTGGAGACAAATGTCCTGAAGAGAGCAAAATGGCATAATTATAAGGAGGTAGATGCAGGAGATAAAACAGGGACAGGCAGGAGATAGGCAAGGTCAAGATGAGGCAATCATTATCCTCCTCCTCTTCCTCCTCATCATTAATATTATTGTTATTGAGAAATGGGGCCTAGGAATGTGTGTAAGCAGGAGGAAGGTAAGAAATTGCTCAGCTGACACTTCTGGAAGGGAATGCAGCCTGGGGAAACCCTGATCTAGCCCAGGGAGACTCATGTCAACCACGTGAACACAACTTTCATAACAAATTTTGTTTTCTTCCAAGCCTTTTTTGTGGTAATTTGTGATGTCAACAATTCAATATAAATTCAAACAATAGAGTTTGAATTTAAGAAAATATTTCTGCTGGTTTTATTTTTATGTTATATTTGCCTTTAATGTGAAAACTTACATTGCTGTGTAATTATGCCTTCTTATATTATCATTGGGCTTTTTGTTATCAAGGTGATTTATAAAGCTTATTTTTGTTTTCAGATCATCATTTTATTGACTGCATAAACATGATATAAAGCTTGCATTTATTTTGAAATTGTTATTTTACTTATACACATATAAAATGTATGCATGTTAATGACTTGAATATGATGTTTCAATATATGTACATATAATTTGTAATATTTAAATTAGACTAAATAGGGCCGGTGAGATAGCTCAGTGAACTAAGTGCCTGCTTAGGCAAGCTCAAGGACCTTGTTCAATCCCAAGCACCACATCCCGCACCAGCCTCGCCCCGAGGCACTCTGAGTTGCAACAGAGTTCAGGCATGGTGGGGCATGCCTGTAAGTAACTACAGTGCTGGAGAGGCTGAAACAAGAGGATTGCGACTAGTTCAAGCTGCAGAGTGAGACCCTGTACCAAATACATTTAAAACACTAGGCTAAACACATATTTTTAAACATTTCTCATTTCTCTATGGTAAACCTGTCAAAATCCTTTCTTCTGTTTTCATGGAATATACAGAACATCACTTTATACAGAGTCACCCTGCTAGGCACAGCAGAATATCTTTCTACTTCCTAATTGATTAATTAAATCTAACTGATTGCCCTTTCCCCACCCTCTGCTCCAAGCCCTGCACCCCCAGCACTGTCTCTATCTAGGAAGCACCCTTCGGGCCAGCTGCTCTGAGATCAAGTTCTTTAGGTTCCATCCTTGACTAAGAATAAGCAGGACTTGTTTTCTGGGCCCAGCTTACCTCACTAATGAAACTATCTCCAGTTTGTGGACTCAGGGGACAAGATTTCATTCACTTTATGGCTGATTAATACCCCACAGTGTCTATATGCCACTTCTGCTTTGCTCCAGCACTATGGCATGTACACGTAGGATGGTTCTAATGTCTGGCTATTGTCCATACTGCTGAAATCAACATGCACAGGTGTCTTTTTGAAGTACTTGTTTTGTTTTGTTGATATATATATATATATATATATATATATATATATATATATAAAGTATATATATATATATATATATATATATATATATATATACTTTAGTGGGATTTAGGGATCGTATAGTAGTTCTAAATTTAAAAGTTTCTCTTTTTTTGAGGAAATTTCATACTGTTTTCCATGAAGTCTGCACTCATTTATATCAGCACCAACAGTGTACCACAGCTCTCTTTACTATAGCCTTGTCCCCACGTGCCACCTCTCTGATGGCACTCGTTCTTACAGACGCGAGGTGATATCATGATTTTGATGAACATTTCACTGATGATTAGTGATACTGGAAATTACTTTCATATATGTCTGGTTAGTTGAATGTCTTCTTTTGATTTTTTGGGTTTTTTTTAAGAATATTTTTTTATTTTAAAGAGATTAAAGTGATAAAAACATTAGAAATTGTATAGAATTTCTAAAAACAAGACGATAGAAATTCAACAATGGTTGTTACATGGCATATTGTTGTCTTCAAAGTCGTTGTTCATGTTACCAGCGTGTAAAATTGCTCTAAAAATTAAGTGTTAATTGTTCCTTTCAGTAAACCAATAGAAACTAGTAGTACAATTATTTCAGCTATAGAAGACCTATGCTTCGGTTACCTGAATGTCAGATTGTTTCCCCAAATTTGGGGAGTTTTCTGCTATTACTTCTGCCCATATTCTTTTTATATCATTTGTATTCTCACTGATGCCTATTAGTCTTACATTTTTCATCTTTGCATCATCTTGCAGATGTTGAATTATTTTTCCTGCATCCTGATTATTTGTAAGAGATCTTTTCTTACCTTTTCACTAGCTGCAATGATGTATTCAAGGTCTGGTAGTCTGCCATCACTTTCATTCAAATGGCTTTACGAGCTTGTGATTGCAGTTTTAATTTCCTGTATATCTCTCTGAATATGCTTCATGCATTCTATTTCTTTCCTATATTCCTCATTCAAAGATTCCATCATTTTTCTATTCTCCTCCATTTTTTATCAGTGTTTACTGTAGAAGCACTTAGTAATTCTTTCATTATAGTTATTTCTTTTTTACTTTAGAGGTTATTGCTGATCTGATATCCTCTACACCTTGCTGCAGTTGTTTCCTTACTTCAGATGACATTATTTCAGAGATTTCAGGAAT
The DNA here is from genome assembly GCA_004027165.1 of Ctenomys sociabilis. NCBI lineage: Eukaryota > Metazoa > Chordata > Mammalia > Rodentia > Ctenomyidae > Ctenomys > Ctenomys sociabilis. The sequence continues at coordinate 50,020 of PVKA01011873.1, forward strand.
GTGGCTTCCTATTTCTTCCGTGCTATTGTCTCTTGCAATTGTTCTGTGTCGGTTCAGGGCTGAGAATGCATTTTGCTCCTTCTTTTTGTCATTTTGTATAGCACTGTCCTCTGACTTTTGATGTAGAGATTTGTTGTACTATTTAGCTTAGCTCCTACTGATATTATTACCCAAGGGAGATTATGTGGTTAAGGCAGTTTCAGTTTTGTATTTAAAATACTACAATCAGTAACACTAAGAATGGATTGTGAGATTTAGCAACTGACAAACATTTGTAATGAGGGCGTCTGTATTTTAGACCTTAAATGCGAGCATTATGACTGTATAACTAAGCAGATATAAAATTGGGAGTTTGTATTTAAATTAATTTTCCTAAGATTTGTCTGATCACCTCCCCTTGATGTACCTGGAGTCTTACAGGCAGACTTTCATCTCAGTTACCTGCTGTATTCCTCTTGATCAAAACAGAGAGAAAGAGAGAGAGAGAGAGAGAGAGAGAGAGAGAGAGAGAGAGAGAGAGAGAGAGAGAGAGAAACAGAGACGGAGACAGAGAGAGAGAATGCTCTTATGATCTGGGTCTAGCAATGTGTCTCAGCTTACCAGATCCAAATCATCTACCAAGTTTGAATTCATCCAGCTGGGCCTGGCTTGGGTCTAGCTGCTGTGCTCAGCTTCTTCCTTCTGCAGCCTGTGGAAGCGAACCTGCCAGGCCCCTCTGGCAAGCTGTTCTGCTCCTGAATTAGCTGACTGAATTTCTTAGCCTCTCTGCTTGGGAGTTGTGCCGCATGCTTCCACACCAGGCCTGACTGCTGGCTGGGAGAGGTACAGGCAGACAGTGGGACCCCCACGCCAAGCCTGGCTGCTGGCTGGAGGCAGGAGGCTGGAGGTTCTGGAGAGGTCCATTACCTCTATTTGCTTTAGTTTGAGATAATTTCATTTGTCTAGTGTTTTTTGAGGGTCATGAAAAAAAAAATCCTTGTTCACTTCAGTGTCCTGAAATATTTCTTCTACAGTTCTTTCTATTGCAGTTTCATAATTTCATAGTATAGTTATTATGATTAGATCTGTAGTCTATTTTGACTTCATTTTTGAAGTTGGTGAGGGATAGGGATCCAGTTTCATTTTTCTGAATATACAGTTCTCCCAGTGATATCTGTTGAAAAGATTCTTATTTCTCCATTGCATAATTTTAGTAATTTTGTGAAATATGTTTCCTGTAGACTTGTGTTTATTTCTAAGCTCTGTCTTCTATTTTAATGATTTATGTGGTTATTTTTGTGCTCAAATCATGTGTTTTGTTTATTTTTATGTTTCCTCCTATGTTTGGAGACATGATAATGCCTTCTCAAAATAGTTGAAGAGTTTTTTGTGTGATTACATATGAATTTTGAGTTTGTTTTTACAGTTCTGTGAAGAATGTCACTGGTACTTTGATAAGGATTTAACTGCATCTGTAAATTGCTTTGGGTGTTTTAACACTGATTCTTCAAACCAGTGAACATAGCATATCTTTCTTAGTTTCTGTATACTCTTCAATTTCTTTCATCAATGTTTTACAAATTTACATTGTAGAACTCTTTCACTTCTTAGGTTACATTTATTTCTAGGTATTTAATTTCATAAGGCATTTTAAATTGAATTGCTATCATGATCTGTGTAAAGAGTATGAAAAAAAGAAAAGAAACTTATGGACAGAATTAAAAATAACTTCCATAAACAGGCCTGCTGCTGGTATATGCAACACTATTTTTGTATGATCATTCTGATTCTTGTGATGTAGTTCAATTAATTAATTGGTTCTAATAAGATTTCTGGTAGAATATGAGGGTTCTATAATTGAGATATTTTGCAACTCCGATGTCCGTTATTTATTTTTCTTTCCTGAGGCTTGTGGTAGGGCTTCCTATTTTTTCTTTGTATTAAATGATGACTGAAATTCAGCAATAAAACAATCTGGGATAATAGTCTCCTTTCAGAGAAGTTTTTTTTTTTTTTAATCACAAATTTATTTGTGAAGTAGATACAAGGTTTAACAATCTGTATTATTTTCTTTTAAATTTTTGAGTTTGGTTTTTATAAGAAATTCTCTAATTTATTTAGGATGTTAAATTTATTGACCTAAAGTTGTTCATAACAGTTATATAGCATTTGACCTGTAGTAATTCCACTTCTGATGTTGAGAATTTGTTTTTTCCATTTTTGATTTCACCAGTTTTCCTACAGATGTGTTAGTTTCATTATTCTTAATATTGCAGCTCCTACTTTTATGGTTTCCTCCATATATAACTCACTTAATTGATTTTGATTTTGATTTCTTTCCCTTTATCTAATTTTATTTGAAGTAATTTTTTTCTGTTTCTTTCAGCCGGAAAATTATTAAGATGTACAAATGTAAGCTTTATTCTTACAATGATTGCATCTTTAGTGGTTTTCAGTACTGTCAGTTCTACATATCTGAGGTTTCTTTTTTGTTTGTAGAAGTTAGTTTTAATTCCTTCTGTAAATTCCCATTCTTTTTTTCTAACTCTTGACATATCATATTACATATTTTCTTTTAAATACTCTTGATGATTATGTCTTTGCTGCTATCAATTGTTAGTTGATGAAATACATTTTATGGATATTTCAAAACTTTTGGTACAACTCATTGCCTTTTATAAAAATACGATGAATATTATGATAAAATGATAATTAAAGTAAAAAATATTTCCACCAGCAAGGGTTCCTTAAAGGAAAGTCATTTCTTGCTGTGGCAGTTAGGAGTCTGACTTTTCAGAATCGTTCAAGAATTACATTGAGTTGAGGTTAGATAGCTCTACTAATTAGACTGAGCTCATTTCCCAGCACCGAGGGCCCATTTGTTTCTTGTCACCACTGCAGTACTGATTGTTCTCATGTAAGCAGTTGAACTGGGTGGACATCAGGGCCATATTTTCAGTAGATATTTTTTAAAAATTGACACTACATTTTTTTAAAGTATATAAAATGATAGAAAAATAAAACAGCATTAGAAACGATACAAGATTTCACTAAACAAAGAAGAATTCAACAATGGTTGCTGTACTACATGGTGCTATCTTCAAAGTAGTTACTTTAAATAGTGACCTATAATTCAAGAACCACATGACACACAGGATTACATGTTTTTCTCCACTTTTCATCTTTATTTGCAGTGTTTCTTTTTCAGCAAAATTCTGGGTAAATTTATTGGAAAAAAATATTCTGATGAATATTGCTCCTTTTGCAATTGAGGGTTTTATTCTATTTATTTACCCACCTGCCAGTACTGTTAGTGAAGTTCAGCTGATTTCTCTTAGCTCCCACTAGTACCAAGAGCAGATTGAAAGCTATCACATCTTTGTTAATGAAACAGATTCCTCTCTGCTTTCCTTGTAGTTATCATTCTTTAATATTCTTTTTTTTTTTTTTTTTTTGTCTTTTTGAGACAGGGTCTCACTATGCAGTTCAGGCTGGCCTTAAGCTCACTTTGTAGCTCAGGCTGGTCTTGAACTCACAACAATCCTCCTGCCTCAGCCTCCCTAGTGCTGGGATTACAGGCATGCGCCACCATGCCCGGTCCTTCTTTAATATTCTTTTTAAAAAATATTTTTTGAGAAACAAATAGCATTGAGACAGTTTCAAAACCGATTAATAGAACAGTTTCAATAATTAATACACACACAAAAATAATAATTAATACATAGCATATTATTGTCTTCTTAGTGTTTATTCATAGTACAAGATGCACACATGATATCCTACTTTAAAATAATTATTAAAGGGGCCAATGAGATAGTTCAGTGGACCAAAGTGCCTCCTTAGGCAAGCGCAGAGACCACGGTTTGATCCCTGGCACCATATGCCATGCCAGCCCTGCTGGCAGGGTGGACTGAGCTGGCAAAAAAAAAAAGTCCCATCATTTTTCCTTCTTGTTTCACCAAAATCAACAGCGTAATTTTTCCTTCCTTGGCCAAAAATGAAAGCCTCATTATATGGAAGTGATTTATGCAAGTGAGTCAAGTTTTGTCTTGTAGAAATTGGGAGTCAGAAAAGCAGCCAAGCCACTATGCTAGACAATCCTGAAAGACTCAAGAAGGAATACGAGAAGAACAGAATTAAGATCAGTGCTCAAATGTTGGAGGGATCAGATGCACTGTGAGAAATAAAGGTCCAGGAAAATCTTCATCTGTTTTGTTCACTAATGTGTCACAGCACATACAACAATAACTGGCATATACTATGTGATTCATGAGTATTTTTATTTATTTGATACAGGGCCTCCCTGTGCAATTCAGACTTGTAATGATTCTCCTGTCTCAGCCTCATCAGCAATGGGATTACAGCTGTGCGCTGCCATGCCTGGTTCTGGGACTGGCTCGGCATGCAGTACCGAGGATCACACTCAGGTCCTGGCACTTTCCAGGCATGCGCTTTGGCTGCTGAGCTTTCTCGCCAGCCCACATGAGAATTTTTTGACACTAACAAATAGATTAGAACCATAGGGGATACTTGAGTTCATTTATCTTGACTTTTACTTATTTTTAAAATCTCTATCTATCATCTATCTATCTACCTATTTTTGTATTTGGTACAGAGTTTCACTACACAGCTCTGACTTATAGTAATCCTCCTGTTTCAGCATCCCTAGCACTGCGATTACAGCTGTGCACCACCACCCTGGTTTGGGGGACCACATATCGCACCAGGGATTCGCACGCTGTGTGGTATAGGGGAATCAAACCTGGGTCCTCTGCTTATTGGGCAGATGCTTAGACTGCTGAGCTATTTCACCAGCCCTATCTTGGCTTTCAAATGCAGTAATTATTTAAGTTAAAAGAGATTATAGACATAAATTTGAAATCTTGAAGTATAGTATGAACTGTAGACATTCGCGTTGTATAATTATACTCAAAACAATTTAAACCACTAATAATGACCATTCATTAGACATTAGAAGATAAACAAAATATTAGATTTCAATGTTTATCAGTTACCTAGAGTGTATTATATTAATAAGCATGGCATAAGTGTCCAATTATTAGTGTTGAATTAGATTTTTATTCATAAGTTGTACTTGGTTTTGTTCACAGGAATGCTTCCGTGTTATAAAAATTTCAATTCTTTTTAAAAATCAGTATTATTTCATGTCCTTTTTTTTTTTTTGCAATTTCCCATGGAGATTCAGGTAAGTGACTTGAAAGTACATTTTAAAGTTTTGAAAAATCATACATATTCATGAAATCAAACATTTTAAATTGTAGAAGCTGTAACATTACTGTTATTTTTTGAGTTCACAGCTTTTATCAATGTATTACTTTTGATTAAAGAGTCTGAAAAAAAATAGGCTTATGTCTTGGGATGTAATATACATTTGGTATGTAATAAAATATAAATATGAAATTGGGTTCTAGCATGTTAATTCCAAGTTTACTAAGAACTCTATGTGTACTTTAAAAACAGCAGAACCATTACACTATTTTCTATTCAATTGTCCTAGATTCAAAACTGTAAAGATAAAAATGTATTAAAAATTTCAATATTCATTTCAGTGCATGTATATGGTATGTGAATATATAAATGTAGTTTGTATACCTCTGTGTATATATGTAGCCATACTAAATGTATTTGGATAAATTTCTAGAATTAGTAGGTAAAATAGAAGGGCTGGCCTGACATGACAGCTCAGCGAACTAAAGTGCCTGCTTAGGCAGAGCACAGTGGCCAGGGTTCAACGCCAGCCCTTCCCTAGGGGCACACTGAGCAGGTGACAATGGAGTGTGGGTGTGGTGGTGCATACCTGTAATCCTAGCACTTGGGAGGCTAAAAACAGGAGGATTACTATGAGTCCAATCCACATAGCAAGATCCTGCAGACCAAGTAGACCCTGTCCTAAATACAGACAAAAAAAAAAAAAAAAAGGTAAAATAGATCTGTTTACTATTTTGTCTTTAGAGAAAAGACTTGCATTGAATTGTTTTCCATGTATTTTGTTTGTGTCATCCTGATACTTTATTATTTATCATTAAAATTAATGTCTTTGTGGGCTGGGGAGATGGCTCAGTGGAATAAGCACTTCCCTGGCAAGTGCAAGGGCCTGAGTTCAATCCCAGGTTCCGCCAAAAAAAAAAAAGAAAGAAAAAGAAAATTAATATCTTTGTATCAATTTACTTACTTTGTTGCATGCTGAAGCACCTTACAAAGTTTCAGTTTAATTTTTTTTTATAAAATTGTATGTGGATGTGTCTGTGTGGTGTGGTGAGGGAGAACTTCGTTTCATAATATCTGGTTACATGGATTACTTACAGTATACAAACCTGGTGCTACTTCTTAAACAAACAAAATAATGAATCTTAGAATAATAGTTTCGACTATTATATTAACTCCCTTAAGTTGTGTATATTCATTTTAATATAAATTGGGCAATGCAATATTAATTTGTGGTTAGTAATTCCCCCTATACTTGAATATTGCTACTGAATTTTAAGCTCTTAATTTCAGTGACAAATAAATTTTATTCATATAATTAAATAAAAGTATTTGTACCATATTTCTAATAATAACTATGTTTGTTTTTCACAGCATTCATCAGGGATGTCACGTGGCTGCATGAAACTTCAATCTGCTGAGTGGTCTTCTAAATGCCTTTACACCACAGATATTTCATATATGTAATTAAATATCTAACAAAAGGGAATAGAATGCATTTCTATCACTAGTCATTAAAATCCCTGCATCTTATGCTCTTATTATCAGTGTGTAATGGACTTAGATGGACTGACGCATTCTTGTATTTCCTTGCCTCATTTAGATTGGTTTATGGAAATCATTTCCATTCAGAGTCATGAAGAACTTATGTCCATGAGGTGAAATATAAAAGCTAATAATAAGTTGACTGCCTTAGAGATGCTAAGTGCCCATTTAGGTTTCATTCTTTCACATGACTATTTCCTTACAAACAAGTAATTTGCCTTTTAGTTCTTTTAATTTTTCTTCATTAGTCTTAGACAATTTCTTTAAAGATGGGATTTTGGAAGGATTATAGGGCAATAATGACTATGAAGATTTTCATTTTTTTTTTTGATATATTTATTTTGAGACAGGGTCTCACTATGCAGTTCAGGCTGGCCTTAAACTCACTTTGTAGCTCAGGTGGTCTCGAACTCACAATAATCCTCCTGTCTCAGCTTCCTGAGTGCTGGGATTACAGGCATGTGCCACCATGCCCGAGACAGCAAAGTTTAATAATTACCACTTTCCATTTATTACTCATAATGTCTAATATATCTTTTGGTATTTTGGACTTATTGTTGATCCACTAAAGAATTATCTTAAAGGAAATGCTTTTTTTTAAAACCTCTTTTCATCACATCTCTAAGAAGATGAGTAGAATATAATGAACAGTCTGGAGGACTATAAACAAGGAAATGGCACTGAAAATATATGTGTGAAGAGGGCATATTTCAACTTCCAATAATGTATTAGTTTTTTTTAGCTTTTGCAACAATTTACCACAGAATTAGTGATTTAAAGGAAAAGAAATACATTCCCTCAGAGTTCTGGAATCCAGAAGTCCAAAAATCTAGCTATCTAGGCTCACTCTACAAGCACGCCCCACAGATCTTACTCTACAATGCTTTGAAACTTTTGTTGTTGCTTCTCTCTAAGGCTGCTTCACCCAAACCTGTCTCAGTCTTCACATCGCTACATATTCTGTTTCTGGCATTTCATCTTGAATCCCTCTTGCCTCCCTTATAAGGACCTATGCAGTTAGATTTAAGGACTACTTAAATAATGAAGAATTATCTTGTTTCTTGCTGCTTAACTCAGTCATATCTACAAATGACTAGTTTCCAAATAAAGTAAAATTGGTAAATTCTAGGATGTGACACAGGTATCTTTGGGAGAGGATGGCATTTTTAGTCATCCACAGTGATATAGTACATTGATTCTGAAATAGAGTGTGACAGTTGCCTTCAGGGGCAGAAGTGAACCAGTTTTGATATGCACTGTTTTGTAGAACTTTGCAGACATGAAATTATATGCATTGCTCTTAATTCATTAATAAAAATTACTAGGAAGAATTGGTATGCTTATATTCTGAGACATAAGCTGTCCCATCATTATTATTTAACATGGTTTTACCTGGGGAAGGCTGGGCAAGAATCATTAGCACTGCAAATCACAGGAAATTTTAGACCCAGGCATTATTGTGGCATTAATACAGTGACACGATATAAGCTAGGGGACCTAAGCTGAATCATCTAGAAAGTCTTTGAATAACAATGTAGACAAAAGATATTTGGAAATACGCAGCTGTGACAATTCACATACTGAGGAGCACTTTTTAGAGAAAAATAACACAAGGGACCCTGGCACGGAGCAGTCAGACTATAAACTTCTTTGTGGAATTAAGTTACAACATGGGTAGTACTGAAATTAAGGTAACTCTACAATGCAGATGAACATCAAGGAATTTTTAAACCAAGGAATCACAATACAGAAATCCAATAAAGATTAGTGGGGCTGAAGCTTGTGAAACATTGTGAATGTATTGGAGATGGTTGGAGAAAGAAATAGAATTACAAGCTTTTGTGATTTCCATACCAATGATTTTGGGTCTCCTTCCTAAGATTATTAGTTCTCACAGCATGTTTTCTTCCATGTAACAAATTCAGCAAAGGATTATGCAGAGGCTTTGACCCTAAATCTCGTGCTCTTCCTGTAAGCATTAGTGGTAAAGTTGAGCTCTGCCTGTAAATACAGCTCTAAACAAACCACAGGTCAGTCTCACTCTGCTTTCTAATCACAGAGAAATGATAACGAGCCTTGATGTACTATTTCAAATTTTTGGTCCTGAATATTCTTAGAAATTCCAAACAATTTCTTTTTAATGACTCAGATTGTAGAACTGCTGTTTCAAATCATTTCTGGCTTGAGATTTGCAACAGTACCAATATCAAGCTTTACCACAGCATTAAAATATAATTCCAAAATATACACATTTTTAGCAATAAAATAATGTGTGATGAGAACAACAGTCCATGGATAGACATGCAGGTCTCACCCCTGCTAAAGTCACTGAAAGTTCCAAAAGTGTGGCCTTCACCAAAATATGCTTTTTGTTTGTTGACCAGGAAAGAGATCAAGAATGAAAATTAAAAAACCCAAATTTACATAACAATATATATGGATAACCTGAATATGTGTCCAGTTAAGGTAAAGAAAGAGAGAAGAAATAAGAGCCATATAATAGCACTAAGAGTAAAAAGTGAAGCTTCACAAAAGAGAAGTTTTGAGAAATTTTCTTATGCTGTGTTTGATAGTATTCAAAGCCAAGTTTTCCTACTCCCAAACACATTAACTCCCATGAAATGTAGGGGACATTTTAATAGAAATCCATACTGTTCTTTCACAATTTTGGATTTAGATGTATTTCTTGTCAGTGGATAACATAGAAGCATTTAAAATTTTGTCCTGTTTCTGCCTTCCTTCCATTCCTCCTTCCCTCTCTCCCTCCTTCTGTTCCCCCTCCTTCCTTCCTTCCTTCCTTCCTTCCTTCCTTCCTT
>PVKA01011874.1:0-59478 GCA_004027165.1 Ctenomys sociabilis
CGCAGATTGTATCTTTAAAGGGAACCTCAGGCGCAGGGGCTGGGATTCAAACCCCAGGCCTGCTGTGCTGGCCCTGTCCCTGGGGTGGCGCTAAAACAGCAACTGAGGCTGGGTGCGGTGGTGCACGCCTGTAATCCCAGCTCTTGGGAGGCTGTAAACAGGCGGATCACTGCAAGTCCGATCTAGTAGTGAGAACCTGAACATCCTGTAGACTCTTCCCTAAAAAATATTAAAAAAAAAAAAAAAAAAAAAAAGCGAACCTTTGCAGTTAAGTCAAGTACTTCGTCTTTATTGCTAGGGACACAGCCAGGACCCCCCAACAAGTGTTAAAATGCAATAATGCCAACTCCCCACCCCCTACATATTCTTCTCCTATCAACACACACCTTTGATGAACTTTGATTTCTAAATTAGGAACAGTTAAGAGATTCATAGCTAAAAATAAAGTAGAACACATAACAATACACTGTGATGAATTATGTAAATACCGGATCCCCAACTCCAGATATCTTATTGCACCATGAAGCTTAGTAACCTCAGTGTGTGAGCTTTGCTTTCCCTTCTTAAATCAAGAACCTTCATCCTTCTTACAGGAAGCGCCTTATGGTATCTCTGGGGAAACCCTCATGGCCAGCACGACTGCCCTGCCCCAGAGCCACTGGGACACAAAAGAAGGGTTATGTGGACACAAACGCTGTGCTGCCTGGATAATCAGTATAACAGCCCTGAGAGGCAGTAGTGGTTAATCAGGGGTAGCACACGCTGCGTGACACACTGCAGAAAGGATCTGCTTGACAGGCTCATGTGGAATTTCATCACAAAACTTGGAACAGTAGTCAATTTAGAATTTATAGGGCCAGCCAGGGTGGATAGAAGTGCCTGCTGAGGCAGTCTCAGGGGCCAGGAGTTCAATCCCTCAGCCTGCTGTTCCAGCCCCACCCCTGCCCCTGAGATGGCGATCGAGATTGGCTTTGGTGGTATGCCTGTAATTTCAGCACTTGGGAGGCTGTAAAGAGGAGAACCACTTACCTGCATCCATCTCTGTGTTGTCACGTTCCCCAGCTCAGCTCTGGAAAAACAACACTGCTAAGGAAAGAGAGTGCACAATTACATTAGAAAGCAAAGCTGCCCCCTAGTTGCAGCTGTCCAGCTCTCGGGATCCATCTCTTGAGGCAAAGGAAATAACAAACCACCTCCTTTCCTGCTGTGGCCCTGCCCCAAAAGGTGTGACCTAGAGAAAGAGCCTTGGGCCCCTGTCTCTCAGAGTGGGGCCAAGGCTGGAGGGTTCATGGAGAGGGAACGCGGCGCTGTGGCCCTGTGGACAGAGGGCGCCGTGATTTCTGAGAAAGCTGCGTGGTGGATGGACGGGCGGACCTATCAGATCCTGAGCCAGCAAGGCAGTGAGGTTTCAAAGTTGGGCACAGGGTTAGAGGGCAGAATGCAGAGAAGCCATGGCCATAGGGAAAGTGGGGAGACCCTGAAAGGCATGGCTCAGAGGTAGATAGCATTTGCGTGGAACAGACCTCAAGAAAGTGGGAGTTTCCACTCCACAGAGTCTGTTTCTTTTCCCATCTGTACTGGGTGTAAAACCTGGTACCACTAAAAAAAATGGGAGTTCAAACCTTTTGACCTTTTCACTCCTTTGTGTGCAGCTTTATGATGACAAATATACTTTATAGAATACATTCATGCATTGGTGTCTTCTGGGGACCAATTCCAGTACCCCCTCCACACACAAGCACCAAAATCTGTGCACAGCACTGTGCAGTGCCTGTACAAAGTGTCTAACACGTACCCATGTACCCTAAGTCACCTCTAGGTTGCCTAGAATATTTAAAGCAACGTGAATAGTATTCAGATAGTATTTGTAGAGAGTATTGTTTAGAGAATAATGACAAGAAAAACATCTTTTACATTTAATACAGATAATTTGTTCTGTATTTTCAATATATAGTTGGCTGAATTTGTAGTTGTAGAACCAAGAGACCCAGAAGGCCTGTCATCAGTGTCAGTCTCCTACAGATGTCCTAACAAGTTGAGCGCAAGAAGAGGTCCCACAACAGAAACCTCGTGTCTAACGGTCTTGGAGCTGGAAGTGTGAGGGCGCAGGGTCCCCAGGCTCGGTTTGCCCTTCACTTGTAGATGGCTGTTCGCACAGTTGTCATCACCTGGTCTTCCCATTGGACAATGTGCCCATCTTTCCTCATCTCAAGAGGACAGCAGTCAGTCTAGATTAGGGTCTACCACAAAGTCCCTCATTTTACTTTGATTACCTTGCTAAAGGGTATTCCTACCTACAGTCACTTTCTTGACCACTGGGGTAGAGAACTAGGGCATATGAATTTTGAGGGCATACAATTCACTCCACATCACAGGGGAGACCAAAAAACAATATAAAGTATAAAATGTAAGGTGAATCCATAAATCCAGATTGTTTTCTGAAACCTGCTTCCTTTAGGCAGCAATAGAGGAAAATCTCCCAGAGTATTCTTCTAAGGGGAGAGAGGAAGTATACACTTTTTATGTTTCTCTATACAATAACTTGGACAAAATTTTACTTTTATAACAAAAAATATGCACCACTGTGCATTTGCCAGACTGTAAATTTATTCATATTTGGTATAGAATTCTTGACATTGCCTTCCTTAAATACTGTCATAAATGGCTGTTTTAGAGAGAAGCATAAGTCCTTCCCCTTATTCTAAGTAAGAGTCCGAAGGCTGAAGTTTATGGGTCAGCTGTTAAGACAATTAAGCATCTCTTGTCTAGGACAATCCCATGACTACCCCGTGTGAGCCAGGCAGTCCATATCAGCACCTAAAAGCAACCTTAGTTTCTTCTTCATGTTAGACCCGAAGTAGGTCTACCCTCTGGGAAAACCTGGCTAATAGGAGGCCTCTTGGGCCAAGTATTCAAAATTTTCAAGTGGACCAACTCATAAAAGGTGGAATCTGGCCACATCTCTTGCTGGAAGTATCTCAATTCCTGATGAGTTGAGGAGATCATGCTTGGCGTGTCTTGTGGGGTTGCTGTTCAGCTTCTATGAGACACCATCCACTGCAGCTGGCCAAGGGCTGGCACTGCATCGAGGCACTGCTGCCCCCTGGTTCGTCCCTGTCTCCTCGCGCCTCTCAGCACCTCGAATATGACCAGTCCTTGAGAGAGAACAGCCACTGCGCCTGCATCAGACTGTGGCCAAGACCAGAGCCCGCCGCTGCCCCTCGAAGCCAGAGCCTGTGTTGAAAGTCACTCTTCCCTAGAGTTTCTTGGCACAGTGGATATTTATTTTCAGGTTAAGAAAATGGAAAGAAACAGGCAGAAAAGCACAAATCTTAATTCAACAAGTCATTATCCATCACCTACAGTGTGCAAGGTATTAGACTTAGGTAGCTCTGAAAGAGCCCAAAGAGCTCGGGGGGGGGGGGGTGAGGAGCTGTTGAAGCCGACAGACACGGTAGTTTTCCCAGTGCCATTTCCTTATCTTGACTCCTCTGATTTTAATCTGCCTACTTTGGCTGCTTCTCAGGGCCCATTTAGACTTACTGGACTATTTAAGCCGTTTTTCTCTGCACAACTCTGCCCTTTCCCTCTCCTGCTTCCCTCCAAGCCAGTAAGAAGTGCGGGGCTGCTTTCTGCCATCTTTTCCAAACCCCCAGCAGGGGGCCAGGCACCCCGGCACCTGCTTGGTCAGGCTTCCAGCAAGCACAGTGCACTGGTGGCTAACATGTAGCTTCAACCCATCAACTCCTGATAAGCAGAGAGTCAAGGCCTGCCTGGGTGTATCCATGACAACTGTAATGACACAGAGTACTCAGCATATGGGTGACAAGAAATATGGCCCCACTCCTGCTCCTAAGAGAACGTGTGATGAATAATTGAACATGGAACAAATTGAAACATTTGTTTTATGTGAACTGATACTATTTGTACTTATTTGTCTACTGTTATTTTTGTTTGACTAACTCACAGCACTGTTTCAAAACAGGACAAAAGGAAGGATTTCAGGAAGGGAAAAAAGAAGGGAAGAAGGAAGGGAGGGAGAAAGATTTCAGGAGAGAAAAGCAAATCACCTTCCATCACCTTGATTTTCAAAAATCTCTAATGACTTTTTCTGAAGGATTGTAATAAAGGCAGTCTCAGTGAATTTATGAAATCTTCAACCACAGAACCCAACTGTGGCAATGTGAAATATGCAGGTAAATAGCAAGGTGTACTATGACAGCTTCCTGAAGAGACATCGCGGAGTTGCATTGTCCATATTTATAAAGGTTTCTTGCACTTCCCTACTATTTTCCTGGATTTCCTACATATACCAGCTTGCTCATGTAAATGCACTGCCACAGCTAAATGCTTTGCTTGCATGTGTAAGGAAAAAGGTGGGTGGATGAAACAGACAGAAAAGCATTAGGTGACGTCAGGCTGCTGGTATGAACAGCCATGCTAAGATAATTAAATTAATTGTGTAATGCTGGTATTCCAGAAATAGCTGCATCCTCCCATATCATGTCTTATGCATAAAAAGCAATGAAAACACCCTAGAATAAACAGAGTATTCCCTCCAGCTTGGATTTTATCTTCACTCTCTTAAAAAACTCAAGTCTCTGTAGACATGCTACATGGTTACCAAAGGTGGCCTTGTAATTTTGCTAATTTAAGAGAAAGTTTATGTTTCCCTTGTAACCTTCCATACCTCCAGTCCATACTTTTGCCAGGTTTAGACAAAGCTCAGATATGAAGTAAAATTTAGAAAATTTCAGTGACTACAAAGATTTAAAGAAGATTTAATTTACCTTGATGATACATCCATTGGTACCTGTATCCTAGTTGCAATGAGAGACATTGTTTTCCTACATTAATTTTCATTATGAAAATTAATCACACAACTGGGTGTGGTGGTGCACATCTATAATTCCAGCACTTGGGAGACTGAGGCAGGAGAAGTCTTGTGTATTTGAACTGCATAGTAAGATATGTCTCCCAAAAAAAGGAGAAAGAGAAAAGAAAGGAAGGAAAGAAGGAAGGAAAGAAGGAAGGAAGGAAGGAAGGAAGGAAGGAAGGAAGGAAGGAAGGAAGGAAGGAAGAAAACAAGCAAAACAGAAAGCCACACTGTGCTAGGAGATTTTTCAGCCAAAGAACATGTCCAGTATGAGTTTAGTGTGCTTCCTTCTTGCCATCAAATGATTCATGTCTGGCATGTGGGTAGATGTGTAAATGTAGGTAGAAATATTAGTAAGAAACATACATGAGAATATCCCATCATGTGAATAAGTACAGTTCAAAAATTTTAACTTCCTTTCTGTCATTGCTGGTGTATGCTGAGTCACCTGGAGAAGTTTGAAAGTTTAAGCAACTCAGCAGGTGGCCAGCGTCCTCCCGCTTGACCATCCTCATCCTGTGCAAGAGGAGGGCACGGAGGTAGCGTGAGGGCCCCGCCTGTGCCAGGGGTGGCAGCCTGCTTACAGCAGGGGCAGGAACGAGGCCTGCCCTCCCCATCTCTGCTCATGCTGCTTCTGCTGCTGTGTGCTCCAGTCCTCTGCCAGGCCACACTGCCTCGGAGCCAGCTGATTGCGGGTTCAAACCTCCAAAAACCTGAGCCAAATACATCTTTCCTTCCTTAACTTGATTGTCTCGTATTTGTCCCAGAAATGAGAGAAAAGTTACCAAAGTGGTCTCCAGTGTATTTACACTGTGTAGTCGGGCCTTGAATTTGGAATTCTGTATCCATTCTGTACCAGTTCTGTGGAACTGAGTGTCAGGCTCTGCAGCTCTGGAACCCATGTAAAGATTTGCATAATTCATGCTTCGCCAGTGACCACTCATCATTACCAGTGTTCATCATTAGCCATCATTCATGATTCAGGAGAGGCAGCACTGTGGAAACACTGTGATCTTTACTTTTCTCCTCCATGTGCTGGTGGCTTTCTGTATAATGCAGAAAGACTGGAATTAATCACAATATACTAGCGCCATTGAGAGAGCATCTACTTTTGTGCATTTTTTACACAAATGTAGGCAGGATTTCAGGAAAGTGATATATCAGAGAAAAGATTCCTTTCTCATGTGTAATCATATTCACATTTGTGCTGTATTAAAGCAATGAAATATGCTGCCCTGGAAAAATGTTTTCCCTTTTTGGGGGTTATCTCCAGAGCACTGATACTCTTTTCAGATGCCCAGGATGGTCAGGATTCAAGAAAATAATTATTCCAAAACTCATTGAATGGCAACTATGTTTGAGCTCAAATAAAATATACTGACCACTAGTCTAAGAGCTTTTTATTCAGAAACTACAGATTGCTTTTCTGATACAGAAACAAGAAAAGTAAGTGTGAGGACAAGATTTTTGGCAAGTATGTTTGAGGTGCTTTGGCTTAGGTCCAGAGAAAAGATGCAGATGCTGCTGTTTTTATAAGGTACATAATTGTGCCGAAGTGGAGTGTAAGGGCAACATGAATATGTGAGGAAAATAAGAAGCCTGACTAAATAACTAGAACTGTCATGGTGTCACCACTTCTGAACACTTTCACTCATTCTGTTTCTCGATCTTTCTATAGTATGTGACAGTGCTAACTAGTCTCTTCTCAATGGAGAAAGAAAGCAAAGGACCCTGGGGCTTACCCTTCAAATCGTGGCTTCCCCAAAGGCCTGGTTCTTTTCTGTGGTCTTCTCACCTTCTGGTGTCCCCAGAGCATCTCTGAACTCTGTGTACACTTTGCTCTCCCTCTTGCTTTGCCTGCATTTGCAGGCTTGTACCCAGCACCTTCCATCTGAGTGCAGATTGTTGTGACATGGGTATCTGGTGGCTGCCACTGGCAGTAGGCAACTTTCCACCTTGGTGACAAACAGCGAGAGCAAAGGAGCTTAACAGAATTAAGGTTTGTTTTGGCTCACAGTTTCAGAAGTTTACACTTCATGGTATTAGACCTGGTTCCATCGCTTTAGGCCCAAAGCGAAACACCATGGTAGCGAGGCCTCATGCAGGAAAGCTGGCTCCTCATAGTGGCTGTGAAGAGGAGTGCGAGGGAGAAAGCCGAC
Source organism: Ctenomys sociabilis (assembly GCA_004027165.1). Lineage (NCBI taxonomy): Eukaryota > Metazoa > Chordata > Mammalia > Rodentia > Ctenomyidae > Ctenomys > Ctenomys sociabilis. The sequence goes on from PVKA01011874.1 coordinate 7,036, forward strand.
TGACCAAGACAACGGATATTCTTGCCTGGAACCCCAGCCTGTGAACTACCAGCGGATACCATCTCCTGAATTTGCCACCAAATAGTGCACAGGCCAGGGACCAACTGGTGCTTGCAACACAGGATCCTCCACCGCAGTGCATTCCCAGTCAGAGCTGTAGCAGTTACTCACAGGCTCTTCCATATCAAGTTCAGAATCTGCTACTGAGCATGCGCTTAGATTCTACATCAAAGTTGGTGAAACTTTGCCAACCCCTGATCCCAAACCAAATTTGTGGGCGTTATTCCTCTCCTCTGTGCTGATCAGTCCCTGCACTTTTCCCATGTTCCCTCTTCCGTATTATCAGTCACATCTGGGATCCCTAACAGACACGCTCAAGACCAGGCCCAGAGTCCTCGTAACTGCTTTAGGCCACAGTTTTATTTTTTCAAATTATATTCAACGTACATCCAGAGACAGCTTAAAAATCATAAGAATTCCATAGGACTTCCTCCATAAAGCCTGGCATGACTTTCTGGTGTCTTTAGGATAAAGTCGCAACTCTTGGAAGAACCACTTTAAACACCCTGTCTCTCATTGCATAAAATTTAGTGATAATTCATCCCATACATTTGGGATAGAGCCTGCTCCGATGGTGCCTCTTGTGTTCCAGTCCCTGTACCTTTCCCTTTGTCTGTGCCAAGTCCTTAGGTGCCCCATGCTTTCTCCGGAGCAAGGCTGGGAGAAGGATGGGAGCCTTTGAGAGCTGTTGACAGTAACGAATGCCCAGCACTGCTAGCCTAGGCGAGCTTGCTCTCTCCACATGGAACCCTCCACAGCTGCAGTGCGGCTCCCGACTTTCCTGCTATAAACTATATCAACGTGTTTGTATCAATTATTGTTCATTTTCCGCAAAGCCTGTCCCCTCCAAAATGGGCATTGTTCTTTAGTGCTCGTGTATACTGTTCATTTTCACAGCACTTATTAGTGCATCAGGAGTGCGTACTTATGCTAATTCAGGACGGGGATCCTGTCAGGTCCGTAGAAAAAACTGTTGACCCCACACCTGTCTCACTAAGGAGGTCTACACTAAGTGTATATGCTTTTTTAAAAATGTATCTGGTTGTTGTAGGGTCTCACTATGAAGCTCGGACGCGTGGTGATCCTCCTGCTTTCAGCCTCGCCAGTACTAGGATTATAGGCATGCACCGCTGTGCCCAGACTCTGGCCAGGTAGCCTGCCCTGGGGGTGGGATTGGCATGACATGTGCTTCCGAGGATCAAACCACAGTCCCTGCCTTTGTTTAAACTTGCCTGAGCAGGCACTTCAGTCCGCTGAGCTATCTCACGGGCCCCAAGTGTATATGCTTTTGGAATGTACAAATACATGTTTTACAGCTGTAAATATCCACCTTTAAATTATTTAACAATAACAAAGAGTATCTTCCTTTACCAATTTCTAGTTTTGTCTTGATTCTCCTTTGAATAACCTCTCAGATCAGATAAAATAGTGGAGATTCATTTTGTACGCAGAGGACACAAGGTGTGAGTCTGTGACGCTGCTTGAGACTCCTTGCTTGTCTCTCCCATAATGAGCTCCATCCGATCGAATCTCTGCTGAATGAATGCCTTCCTGAAACGGCCACTTCAGGAAGCCCCTCTGTGACACAGTCAGGTGGAAGGACTGCTCTGGAGGAAGAAGACTGGATGGGGAGGCTGCGTGTGGGATCAGCTTGTCTTAGATCTGAGGAAGACGTTGGCTTATTGCTGAGACACATTCATGGGTACCACTGCCTCAAAAAGATTTTTTTTTAACAGATTAGACAGAAGGAAGTAATGAAGTCAAGATTCACTTTTCCTCACTTAGCACCTTCCCACACATATTCAGACCAACCTATTCTCAGTGAACTACAAAATCAAGTTTTCCTGCTTCAAAGATTGGCATTTATCAAATAGGTTTAAAAAAAACCTCTTTCCATCTTGTTATAGTAGTAGTGATGCTAAGCTCCCAAAATAGATAGCTGACTTGATGGCTCTCTGCAGAGAACAGAGGCAGGGAGCACCTCAAAAAGAAGGCCGGCTGGGGAGAAGAGAGCTGCCAGAAACGTGTGTCAGGCTCAAGCCAGCAGTGGGCCCCCGCGCGGTCAGGGGCGCCATCTGCTAACCGAGCATGTGCGGCAGTCTCACGCACAGCTCACCCAGGTGGCTCGCAGGCACTTCTTTAAAGGATGAAAAGCCAGGGCCTGTTCTGCAGAGTTTGTCAGTTCAAATAATAGAATAATGGAAATGTATTTAACTAGCTCTTCCTTTTATTGCCTTGTGAATGATTGTTCCTGTTCTAATTCACTGGGAAGAGGAGTAACTATGCCAATCTTATAGTAAATAATTAAAAACAGTTATAACCTGAATGTTTTGGTGTGTACATTGTTAATGCTAACTTGCAGAGAAATTGCTGGGGAAGTGTTCAGTCTGGGAACCCAACAAACACTAGAATTTCCTTTCACGATGGAAATAAAATAAATGACGGCTATAATGTTATCTTACACTAAGCACTGAAGATGGCCATTTAGTTTTCCTGTGAAAGCTGTTATGGTTTGTGTCTAGGTAGCCCTAAAGCCTCATGTAGTCAATGGGGCAGGCTTCTAGAGCTTGTGATTGATCAGGGCCCATGTGAGGATTGTGGGTGTGAGTGCTGTGCCCTCCCTTGGGCCGGGTAGCCTGAAGATAATGAGGCGACAGAGGCTTGCTGGCCAGGCAGCCGCTGCTCTGTCCTTTGATCATTGCTGTTTTCCACCACCACAAGCTGCTGCCCCCTGCCATGTGCTACCCTGTCTTGAAGCCAGCCCAACATAGACTGAAACCTGCACAAACTGTGAGCTAAATACAGATTTCCTACCTTAATTTTGAGTCTTGGGTATTTTGCCCCAGCAACAAAAGAAAAGTAACCAAGACAGAATTACACACTTTATTTTACTGCCATCATCTGCTGTGACTAGTCAGTATTGTAACGATTATTTTCTTAAATCTATGAAGTTCTTAAACTTATGTTGCCTCAATTGTTTTGATTTTATAAGAAATTTCATCCACAATTTGAATGATCTTTAAATTAATACAGGTTTTGCAGATTCATAACTGAGGTGGAATTGTCTGAGTTTTACTTTCTGGCCTTCTAGCTGACATGCACATCTGGGGGCAGACAGCAACCTGCGCTAAGAGTCCATAGCTTGAGAGAAGCTGGGAAGGTTCTGAGTTACTGCTCTTTTGCCACTTATCTTGGAATTATCTGTGAAATATAATAGTTGCTTGAGTCCCACAGCATTGAACAAGTTCCTGTCACTGTGAGGCCTACTTCTGAATGACCAAAAGTGCATAGCTGTGTCCTCCTTTGAAGGAATTCACAGTCTAGTACAATGGTGATACAGTGTGCTAAGAGCAATGTGGTCTCGTGTGCAGTTATTTATACCAGAATGAAGGGAGACATCTTGTTAGGCTTGGGAATGGGAAGGGCTCAAACTCTACCAGAAAGTTAGGATTCTGAATACTGAGTGAGTTATCCAGGCTCAGGGAGAAACAAGGAAGCAAGAGTCTCTTGGGCAAGTCATCTGATAATCATGATTTTGTTACTGGTCTTTCCATGGCCAGAGTACTAGCCACTCCCTCCTGGTCTAAGTTGGCTTCAACATACCATTTGCTTTTAATTTTCTTTCTTGGAGCCATCTCTGTTTAAGTCTCCTGAGCTCTCCCCTCTAGACTGGTTCCTTGTAGAGACACCTGTCATAGAACTGTTGTGTACAGTTGCCCTTCTCCATTGCCTTGTGATTCTCTGTTCCCTGGGCTATTTCTTCATTTTGAGGAATCAAGTCCTTCCATGGCTTCTTGAAAGATGATTCATAGTAGGTCAACTTTTTAAAAGAATTTTGATTTTCTTTCACAATGCACACCATCTGGGGTGTAGTTTTCAATGGGGATTAGCTCTATCTCAGGGATGTCAGGGTAAGTCGTCAGTTGTCGCTACAACTGGAGTGTCGGTATTGACGGGACAGCAGGTGTTAGTCCTATCAGGACACTGTGGCCTTGCTTGTCTTCCCCCAGGTGCTACCAGAATCTTCTCATCCCCAATGTTCTTAAATTTCACACAAATGTGCATTGAGTTGGGTCTATTTTCATCCCACTTTTCCAGACACTCATAGTCTTTCATTCTATAATTTTATGTTCTTTAACTCCTGGAGGAAGTCTTTAAATACATCCCAGATGATATCATCCTTTTTGTGTTCTTTATTTCTATTTTTGGGACTCCTATTATTTGACTCAAACTTTCTGGAACTATTACTTAATATTCTTCTCCCTTTATCTTTCCATTAATTCCTTTGGACTCCAATTTCTGAAAGATTTCTGAACCTTTTCTTTCCCTCCATCCACTGAACTTTTAATATTTACAGCATGTTTTTTATTTATAAAACCATTGTTTTTTCTTCTGAGTGAACTCCCTTTTAATACATAAATTTCCATTTTATATTTATTGGAAAAGTTGAATGATATCTTAACACAATGAGTTTAAATTAATCAGCTGCACTGCTAGATGCTTTCAAAATACTTCATATTTAAATCATCAAAATGATTCTCTTAATTGGAATTAATATTTCATACCACAGATAAAAAGAGAGGACCAGCTGGCAAGAAAATGACAAAACATAAACCAAAATAGCGGCACCTCAGCTAACTGAAACTTATTTTTCTGTACTTAGGACAGGGTCTACATCGTCTACAGGTCTCACTACACAGATCGGGCTTGCAGTGATCTTCCTGTTTTCAGCCTACCGAGCACTGGGTTTACGGGTGTGCACAATCCCACCCAGTCTCAATCACCACCTCAGCATACCCTGGAGGCAGGCCGGCAGGCAAGCCAGGAATCGAACCCCAGCCCCTGCGCTCTGCTAAGCAGTTGCTGTCGGGCTGGCCCCTCACAAAACTTACTTATGAACAATTTGGCAAAATTCTGTTTTTGTTTGTGAACTCTGCACTGAGTGACAAATACAACCGTGGTCATGGTTCCTGTGTAAGAATGAGCATGGGCTTGCTGTCCAGGACTGTGGAATGAGCTGAGGTCATCGCCGCTGTGTGGGCCCCTATTTCTCCAAAAGGCTTGGAGTACAGAAAAATGTGCAGAGTGAGGCGACAAGGACCTTGTGATTTTGTGAGAAATAATGACCACTCCATTTGTAGCAGTGACGATCCAACCTATGTAATACCCAAGTTTCTAATAATGCCATTTTCTCCCTTCAGTGCATTGATAAGTATCTCACTTGGTGTGTTTCAGCAGTTTCCTATTCATACACCTGTTACCCGTACAGGGCCTATCAGAAAGTATCCTCTTGTCAGGAAAGGGTGGAAGAAAGTCAGTAAAACTACTGAACTTGAATTAGACACCCTCAGGTTTTTTCCCACTCTTTCTGTTGCCCTTGTCTGCACCCCCAGTGTCCATCTCTCATGAGTTATGGGAGGGGCCTCCTGGGGGCAGACACCCGAGGAGGCCCCTGTCTTCCCTCTGGTCTCTCCCCTTCCCAGCAGGTTGTTCCCCCGCTTTACGCTGTGCTTCTGTGCGCTCTCCCCGTGTGAGTTCTCTGTCCCAGGGACTTGGACTCCAGTGATGGTAGGAGGAGCCCTCATTCTCTCTAATGTGTTGCAGCAGTGCTGCCAGTTTTTCACTCTGTATCTGCTCGTGGTTCCTCATATGAGGCACTGGCTGCCAACCTTGAGCAAGACACTCTTACAAAAGAGAAACAGAAGTAACAGAACCTAGAATTCACTGAGGACCTCATTTGTGTATGTCTATTCTCCACATAGCGCACAGAGAGACCTGGTTTTCACATTTCAAGCCTTTGTGAATTCCTGCATACTGCTATCATTATTCTCTTTTTAGAGATGAGCTTTTTGACATGAAAAGACTCCTATAACTGGTCCTCAGCCCACATTATGTGGCAGTAGATAGAGCGCATTTGAACCAGATCAGCCGGACATGAGGCCTTCCAGCCTGTGCCTGCTTTGCTGTGTCCAGAGAAGTCTTGCTCAGCGTTTGGCACCTACTTCCTGGAAATCCTAATTCACAACTCAGTTTTGTTTGTGTATCCACGGAAACACCTAAAAATCATGAGAGAGTGGGGCAATCTGCAACAAGCACAAGGGAAATAATCTCAGCCCACATAAGTTAGGAATTAGCAGACGATATAGACTGACTGAGTAGCCAAGGGAACCAGAAAGTCTCTGAGCCACACGTCAGCCACTCTAAACTCACAAGTTAATCCTAACTGGATCTGTGGAGTCAAACATTCTGACTACAAGCATTGGGGAAAAGAAAAGTGGTCCTGGAGGATGCTCTAATGTTGGCTCTCTCCGCTGGTCTGGCACCAGACAGTTCATCTTTCTGTACCTCCGATTTTACATCTGTGAAGTGGTGAGCCCAGGGTTGCCCTTCTGCCCCACACACTGTGGCATAAAATGAGTCAGTGTGCATGACTGCACTGGCATCACTGCCCAGAGAAAGGGCCGTCCTCTTCATGGTGCCACTGTGACCAGGAAGCAGCAGGGCTGGAATCTTGCCAACTGGGTGTCTGTCTCAGTTACTCTTCTCTTGTTGCTGGGACAAATACCCAACACCCAAAATGAAGGAAAGGCTTATTTAGTTCAGTTATTGGAGGTTTCAGTCAGCTGGCTTCAAGGCAGAGGAACACATGGCAGAGAGCAGCAGTTCATGGTGGCAGAACAGCAACAACAAAGAGCAATGGCTACAGAAAGTCTGTCTCTGTCTCCTATGTTATATTCAGGCTCTCTGCACCAGGCTGGGGAAAGCACTCACACTCATAATCCTATCAGTGCTAAAACTCATAATCCCAGCCTTGGATCACACATAATTCCAGTGGATTATGAGTTAATCACAAACTCTAGAAGTCCCCCCACCCCCATGACTCCATGAGGCTTTAGGGGGACAACTAGACACAAACCATAACAGAGTCCCTGTCCATCTTCACAGGAGAGGTGCTCCTGGGCTTCCGGAAGAGCCACGGCCAGTGTTATTCCCACCCCGTGGGCCATGCCACAGGCATTTTAGCTGACTTGTGCATCTTGGCCTTTGGAAACTGAAGTTCTTCAGGGCTCTGCCTTCCTTCCTCTTCCCTCCCTTCTCAGTCATTACGCGATTCCAGCCACTGACCTAGTTTCAAGCCTGTGACTCTGGCTAGTCTTTGGCTCAGTCCTGTCTACTCACCTCTCGGCTGTCCCCCGCAGGCACGTGGCTCGTTTCCACCTAGCCCTCTAAGGTCCCATATGCCATGGCCTGTTACGTGCTCCTCGTCTCTCCTACAGCCCTCCCCGCCTACAGACTTCCCTAGCCACTCATTCTTCTGGTTGTCACGGCCTCAGAGCGCGCGCGGAGTTACCTCTAACCTTGCTGCTCGCATGTTGTTCCCAGTCTCTGCACAAATCCTGCTGCGTTAAAAACATGCTCTTCCTGGCATGTGGTGCCAGCCCGCCTCCAGGGCGTGCTGAGATTGCGATGGAGGCTGGGCATGGCGGCACACCCCTGGAATCCCAGCGCTTGGGAGGCTGAAAACAGGAGGATCACTACACATCTGATTGACGTGGTGAAACCTGTAGACCTGCACTAGATACATAAAATTAAAAAAAAAACAAAAACCACATATGTCGGAATCCCCCACTTCCAGAGCTCCGAGGCCTTTCTCCCAGGCCAGAGTAGCTGCTCTAACTGGACTCCCTGTTGTGCCCCTGCTGTGCTGTTGCCTTTCACCCTGAGCAGAAGCCAGAGCAGAACTTCCAGTTAGATCAAGTGTCAGGCTTGCTGCTTGGGATCCTCTGGTGTTTCTTAATTCCATCTCCTGGCAAAGCCAAAATCCTTCTGACGCCTGCCCCGCTCGTCCTCCACACCGTCCCGCATATTTCTGCCTGATTGCCTCAGCTCCGTTTCCAGAGCTCCTACCTAGTCTTTGACCACACTGGGTAACCTCCGGCCTCAGAGCCTGCACCCCTTTCTTTCTCGGGAGGGCACCGGTCCCTCAGATGTCCTCGTGGTTAGAGCCCATACTTCTCCAAGCCTTTCTGTAATGCCCCTTTCCAGAGAGCACCTCTCTGGGTTGTCCTGGGTAAAGCCATCACTTGCCCCCTTCCCTGTGCACGCTCACTGTGGTGTTCTTGCCCCTGTGGCTCTGTTGTCCTCTAGTATACTAGATGATGTCCTTGGTGCTATGTTACTCTTTGTTGTTTGACTCTTGTGTGCTGGAACACGAGCTCCATAAAGGCACTGAGCTAGAGCTCCATGCTTTTAATTTTTTCTTAATATTTATTTTGAGGCAGTCTCTTGCTAGGTAGCTAACTTGTCCTGCCTGGATTCGAAGTCGCAGTCCTATGTTATTCAGTGGTGTTTCTCAAACACCTACAACACTGCCTGGGAGTGCAGACTCTCATTTCACATGCACTGAAACAGGGAAGGAGTTGGGAGACACAAGCTGAACAACACGAGTGTTTACCCCAAGGAGTAGCGCTGACACATCACAGAATGGAAGAAGTAGGACCAGAGAGGCCTGCCACATGTTGGGCCACGTGGCACCCTGGCTCCCAGGCTTCCACAGTGCTCCTGGGCCTTCAGCTAGGATCAAGTGCAGCCCGGCTATGCCCTGTTGCTGTTGGCACTTGGCGTGGGCCCTCTTCAAGGCACCCTTGCCGGGAGAGCAGAATTATTTTTGGAGAAAGAACTTTGAAGTCATAATTTCTTCTCTGTTGTCTTTCAAAGATGTATTTTTAGTATGCCTTGAGCAAGAAGGCAAAAATCCACATATTCCCCAGGATATTTCTCTGCCTTTTATAAATACTTGAAACTTTTTTTTACCAATAATGACAAAATCCATCATTCCACAGTGAGGGAGAAAAAGCCCCCAAACTCAAATGCTTTTAGAGAACATTTGTATTTAATCTAATTGACTCTAATCTAAATTCTAATGAAGTAGCCAAGCAGTAAATATAAATAGCTGGTGCTGGACGCTTTCTCTTGCACTGAAAGGCTGGGCTGCAATGACTCAGTTCAGGCAAGGGTGCAGAACACACAGGAGGAAAAATGTCGAATTTAGACAAAATGGGAGCATCAGCCATGTTTACTTTTAGTGAAGGGTTTTGCTTGGAACAAAGAATAGGAACTACTGAGTCATAGGGCTGTCCAGTGTCTGTCACAAAGTGGTTTTGAGACCACTAAGGCACTGCCAAGCGAGGACATGGTGCCAGCTGGGCTGGGAGTGCAGGTGCAAGTGCCAGAGCCCTGGCTTCTCCTGTCTGCCACCCCCTCCTTGTGCCCGTCCTTATATCATCAAGAAAACAACAGGTCCAACATGCGGGTCACCTAATTAGTGAGGGCACGCTATTCTTGAGTGAGAGAATAATTGCTTGATCCAATTATAAAATTTGATAAACTTCTTAAGCTCAGCTAGACTACAGAGTTTTAGAAAGTGCTGTATGAAAACAGTTACCCCTCCCTGTTGAGAAGCGTCAGGCTTTCTGTTGTTTCAGTTGCCTGCCATCAGCCAAAGTCTGAGAGAGCTAAACTGAAGGTTCCAAAAATGAGCAATCTGCCCATTTAAAATCACTGGCTATTAAGACTGGCACAGCACAACCTCATGCTGCCCCACGCTGCCCACTGCACACATCATCCTTTCCTTCAGCACAACTGCAGGGTGCACGGTACCCACCTGGGGTCGCCCAGAGATCTTGGTTATCAGATTTGCCGCTGTGCCACAGTGGTATCGGGGATCCAGATGGTATTGAATGCTGACCTCAGGTTGCACCACAAGGCTGATGTCCTTCACCATCCTCCAGCTGTCCTGTTGGCATAGGATGGGGCACATCCCCTCAAGCAGAGGACAGTGGGAGACAATTCAGTGGGATCCTTTATATGAAGAGATAAAACTTTCAAGCAGCTGTCATGACAATATATTGTTATAATCATTCTATCTTAATATTGGTTATTTTGATTAATCTCTATCCATTTATAAAGTAAACCTTTGTAGAATTCCTGAGCCTATTTGGTATCTATGGAAGGTTTTTTTTTTGTATTTTAACACCCCGGGTGTTCAGGGTCTCACTACTAGATCTGACTCGTTCATTTATTTATTTATTTATTTTTATTGAAAAAAATATCAGTGAGACAGTTTCAAATCAAATTAACAGGACAGATTCATTAATTAATATATTGTAAATTGTTTTTATAATGGTTTGTTGTCATACAAGATGCATATATGATATTCTACTTACAGACACTATTAGAGCAGATGTCTCTAATCAATGAATTAAGAGAATGTAGGTGTATACTTAACTTACATTTTTAAAGCTGAATTATAGTATAGTTTCAATAATTAATACTTTCTACCTTGCTATTTTCCTAGTGGTTGTCCATGATACTAGAAGCCAACATAATATCTTGTCCAACCACTATTAGTGAAAATCTTGCTTCTCATAGAATTATGCAGAAGCACTGCATATTTATCCTAACTGACTGATTATACACACACATCATTGTGCTTCCTTTGTATCCCCCTTTTTTGTCTAGACCTGTCAAAGATGGGCACTCCATTGTCATTAAACCATTACAAGTGCCTGAACTCAGTGATACATTGAAACATAGACCAGCAATCCACAATAATAGTGATTTATCTGAAAAAGTTGTTGACTACAGCCATTTACAGCTCAACTTATTATTATGGCACCACTTTATATACCTCATTTTTATACTTTTCTGCTGGATGGTTAAGACCGAGATAGAGCAAGACCTATGTAACAAAAAATGTAGCTTTTGTATCTGATGAGGTAGGTCAAGTCCCCTCAGGGTTTATCTTGTAATCCTGATAATCTATCTCACTCTGTAGATCCTTTGTGTCAGCCTTGTGGATGAGTCACGGCTATTGCTTGACCAATTTGCTCTCTGTGAGAGCCTGAGAGAAAGTTTTCTCTCCATGTGACTCTCCCCAGGAGCACTATAGATCACTTCTTGATCAGAAAATTTGGGGCACAACTGAATTCCATGATGTACAGTACAGGTTCACCTATGTTCTGAGTCTTCAATGACCTTGAAAGGCTAGGGCCAAAATGTTGGCTGACCTTGCGGCCCTTTTATTTCTCCAATTTTTGATTTGTGAACTTAGGTTGTTAACCATTCAGAAGTAAAGTTGATTAGTACCCTGCAGCATATGCCGTTCTGTTTGCCCTAACTATCTGACTAAACTATTTTTAGTTATTGTTGTACATTTCTATTTGTATTTCTTCTTTTTACTTCTTATACTAGGGAGACCATACAATATTTGCACATGTGTGTCTGGTTTATTTCACTTATGAGTATATGTTCAAGTGGCATCCACTTCAATATAAATGCTTCAAGTTTATCATTCTTTGTAGCTGAGTAATACTCTATTTTTTTTAAGGTTTCAAAAATTCATTGACTTAATACTGATCACAGAAAAAAATTCCTGATTAAGTATATTCCACTGTCCAGGCAATGGTTATTTTTAAAACTTTTTTCAGCATTGTCTTCACTATGATTAAAAGATGACATTGTCTTGTGACCTCCCAGAGGGTAAACATGTTGCAGCTCATGTGCAACTCCTTAGAGTCCTAGCTTGGTCCTCCTCCAGTGTCTTCTCTTGGAGTTGTACCTGATTTTATTACCTGTCTTCATACGAATCCAATGAGGAATGGGGCGATTCTGTTTTTGCTTCTTGGCCAGAAATCGTTTGATTCTGAAAGTCTTGTGAGAAGACACGCTAGTAGAAGGAGAGAGCACGCACTCGGTGGCGGACTAAAGCAGAAGAGCTAATACTCCATTTCATAGAAATGCCACATCTTTTTCAACCATTCCTCATGTGACAGACATCTTGGTTGTTTCCAAGATTTAAACATAGTTCCACATATATCACTATGATATGTTGTTTTCAGTTTCTCTGGAAAAATTCCCAGTAGGGGGATAGCTGGCTTGAATGGGATTTCCAGTCGTACTAGATCTGACTCGTAGTGATCTGACTGTGCACAGCCTTCCAAGAGCTGGGATTACCGGAGAGCATCACCACACCCAATCTCAATCACCATCTCTGCCCCAGGGGCAGAGCCAGCACAGCAGGCCTAGTGATGGAATCTCTGGCCCCTGTGCTTGCTTGTAAGCACTTTAATCTGCTGAGCTATTTGGCCAGTCCTTCCATGGAAAGTCTTGAAACATGCCTGTTTGAGGTAAAGAAGGACTATTATGTAGTTATCTTTCTGCTAAGTGGAATGGATTTCTTGCTTAATTTCTCATTTTTCCTACTGATTGTTTTTTGCAGAAGCGATTTTCGTATTTCAGCCATTTTCAAGGTTCCTGAGATTCACTCCAGGATGGAAATGTTCACTTGTCCTACTTCTCAGAGTCACCTCAGCCAGTTACACAAAGTAACACATAAGTAGGTGTAGTCCAAGGAATAGGAAGAAAGTGTGCTGAGAACAAGGTGTTCTGTCATCTTTTCGTCAGTTGGTATACACTAGGTACTGACCAACATAGCCAAAATCATGAGAGATTCTTTGCTCCTTTTGAAAGTTTCATTGGAATCTATTTGCTCTAAAAAAGAACTGCTTATGTGAAATGCACACAACTTGCTGGCTTCACATACACACTCTGTGATGCGTTTCTGCTACAAGAAAATAAGCACAGTGCATGTGTGCGTGTGCGTGTATGCGTGTGTGTGTGTGTGTGCATGCTACTAGGGAATTAAGAACCCTTAATGTGAGACCTCTCTTCTTAGAAAATGTCTAAGAGTGCCATGCCTCACAGTCAGCAGTAGTCACATGCTGTAGAGAAGACTCATGAAAGTTACTCATCTTGTCTGCTATGATTGTTCATTTGTTGGGCTAAGACACTGGACATTTATTTTAGGATTATATAATGGACTTGTTGTCCCCTTAGCTCAGACACTAATGTAGCCAACAACTTGAATAGAAGGAATCAAGAAATGCAAAGCAAACCTTTCCCCAACATGTCCTTAAGACCTAAATCTGAGTACTTTCCCATTTGTACTGATGAAATTCAGAGAATTAATCCTGTGTTTTACAGTGGCTTAAAGTTCATAGATACTTTTGCCTGTTATGTCTTAATATCTTAGATAATCATGTATTTCTCTGATTGCTCACTGGACTATTAAATCCATGTTAGTGTGCATTTGTTAGAATGAACTATGGAAATTGAAATTTGCTCCTGTTGTTAACAGAAGGGCAGCTTAAATGTATAAACAACTTGTTAGCACAAGTTTTAATTCTTTAAATATTCATTTGGTATGAATCATGTTTCAAGGCCTTTCTCCCCTATTATTTCTAAAGGTACGAAAACAGAATCCATTGGTTACTACAGCCAGCTTTATAAGCTTGGCCTGCAATATTTTCCTTTCAGTTTATGAATTTCTTCAGGCAGGGTAACAAGTACATCCCATCTCCTAATTTTGTCCAAAGCAAATGAAGTACTGCGGATGTATTCTAAGGTATTTGGAATCTTCTCCCTGACAGAAGGACTATTTCTCCTACCGGAGAGAACACCGGGGAGCCACAGATGGCTCAGGAACATGCAAGTGGGCCAAGCTGAACATTTCAGTGCTGCTGCCTTGAGCTTTGTTTCCCAGTGATGATGCAGCCAAATTTATTGAAGCTCTCTCCCTTCACTGGAAGCTGCTCCTCAGTGGTTCTTGCTCTGGAAGGCTAGTCTTTTTTTTTTTTTTTTTTTCTTCATTAGGCAGAGCTTCTGTCAAGGCGACTGCCTGATAATACCGGGCACACACATACCTCATTTATAAGCTGGGCAACGTCCAGCTCATGAAAACATGAGCAATTTCTAAAACATGATTTTTCAGTTTCTCCTAGCACCTTTCTAAAGTGGGGCAAGGCTGCTAAGACATCTCCACAATCACCAGAGGTGGGGTGATGCTTGCCAAGCAGATGGCGTGGAGCACAGAGAAGTCACAGATGAGAAAGCTGGGACCTGGGAGAATTTTCGTTAGAAGAGATTGTTGTCTTTCACCAAGACCTAACAAGTCACCTTAAATTGTGCATGGCTGTGCTGATGTCCATGCTGTGGTAATGCAGGGAGACCCACCTGTCAGCCTGGAGAGGAGACAGCAGGATGGATGTGAAAGGAAGCTTGGAGCATCCGTGCTGCACGAGGCTCAGAGCAGCCCTGGAACCTGGAATCAGATTCAAGTTCCTACTTTCACAAGATATGTATTTCTTTAAAACCATGAATTGCACAAGAAGATCTGTGAAAAGTCTCAGCTCATTCTCAGAGGATGAGATGCGGCAGCACACGGCCATGACTCACTGGTGCTCCTGTGCTTCGGGCTGGGACACCTTCTCATTTTCCTGGAAGGTCTTTTCTTCTAAATTGAAGGCAGCATCTAAAAGTACAAAACCAGACAATGGGAAAATCTGTGTTCCTCTGGGACTACCTCACTGCTCCTGGGGTCTGAGTATTGTCTCCAGCGTACCCCTTCCTGTCTCCCCCAGGCTCACAGCCAGCAGGGGTGCAGCCCTGCTTGTGGAAACTGAAGAGACACGCTTTACTTACAGCAGGAATTCATTCTCAGGCACAGCTGTGCGTGCACGGAGCTCTCCCTGGCTTTTCTTGGCTGGTGGTGGAGCAAGTGAATGCCATTCAGGCACAGGAAGGGGAGGAACATCCTCTCCTACAGGCATTGCTTGAGCACTCACTGGGAGTTCAGCATCACCTGGGCCCAAGAGCTGTGCTTTGCTCCAGGGCTTCTGGGCCAGAGTGGGTGGCCCAAGTGGGTGGCACCAGACTTGGGTGCAGAGTTCAAAGGAAAGACCTTGTCCACATCTGAGTTGTGTATGTACAAGAACTGTAAGCCAGCACCTGTGTCTTAGCTATGTAAGAGGTTTAATTAATTTCTTCATTTTAGAAAAACTTCTGGAGGACAGAAGATGACTTTCCAGTCCTGAGCTGTGACACTTGATGATCAGTGTTTGGGTCTATGTGTTGGCAACCTTCATTTTGTGTGTATGTGACAGAAGCTTCTTCAGAAAAGACTATCACAACTCCTGTTTCTATTTTTTCATTTAGAGGGAACACATTTGGAAGCTCTTGTTTGTTAGGTGACAGCTTCTCTATTCAGAAACACATTCAGCTGTGCACCAGGGGTGCACCTACTTCCTGATGGTGGAGGGTATGGAAAGAAATAAATGCACACTCATCCTCTATGAAGACCAGAATGGATCTGATGCTACTAGATATATTAATGGACTGGTACACCTTTTTAAAAAAGTACAGTTGGCAATACATGAATCCTATTACCAGTGAATTGAATTCTTGAAAATATATCTCAACCACACAAATAATGCATGCTTTCAGATGAGTTTCTCATGCTGGTCTCAGTAAACTCTTAGAAGTTGGGTTGGTTTGTAAGATTGCTTTGGTACCAGAACGTTGGCAGGTTCTGGAAGCCATTATTGTGATGGGGCTGGTGGTGCAGGCCTGTGACCCAGCACGCTGGGCAGCCTCTCATCTTCCCTGCACTTCAGTTTATATCCCGCCCTTGACATGACTAGTACACTTTTATCAGTATATCGTGTTCTACCTTCATTTCCTTATTGGTCATGATTATTGTTTGGAATTTCTTTTAGGTTGCTGCTTAATTGCTGTAGTCAGGATTTTCAAAGGGACACAATTTAACACAGGACAAATAATTCGTAAGATTTTATTTATTTATTTATTTTTTGTATTTTAGGGAAGGGTCTACAGGGTGTTCAGGGTCTCATTACTAGATCGGACTCTTAGCGACCCAACTGATTACAGTCTCCCAAGAGCTGGAATTATAGGAGCACACCTTCATGGCCAGGCTCAATTGCCATCTCCGTGTGCCCTGGAGGCTGTCAGGGAAGGCCCAGAGATTGAAACCCTGGCCCCTGCACCTGCTTGCAGGTGCTTTAATCTGTAGGATTATTTTATAATAGTCATTCTAGGAGGCAAATATCTAAGAATGCAGAAAATCTGTCCATTCATTAGAGACCGAAGACTTCAGCTGAAGGCCTGGATCCCAGGGAAACATCCTGTATTTGTATAGCTGAAGACCATTCCCCTCAGGAGTCCACTGGAGGCCTAGAGCCCACTACAGTGTCTTGTGCAGGTCTTTCATGGATCTACACTGGGAAGGCCCAGATGTCAGTGGTGAAAGCTAGAAAGTCTGCACCAGTTGGATGAAGGATCTGCATGGGCAGGCTGAAGGATCTGTGCCAGAGCAGGGAAGTGATGCACAATGAGAACCAAAGCTCCCTGAACTGCAGCTGTTTTAAGTGACAGTGAGGTCACTCCTCCAGGAGAACCAGCAGCCCCCTCTTCCTCTCCAGCTGTCCTTTTATGCTGCCAGCAGCAATCCTCAGGTGGGCCTTCCACACCCAGCCACAGGCCGATCCAGTTCTGCTGGGTATTACATACTGGCTTCCAGTTACTAACCCAATAAATAACTGAGTTTGTATGCTCTTCAAAGGCCCTGCATTCAATATCCAGTACTGGTGGGAAAATGCTGTTATTGCTCCATGCTCGCAATCAGGCCCTCTGAGGAGTGTAAAAGCCTATGTGCAAGCACAAGTAGCTCACAGGCTGGCTCTCAGGGAGTCTGCTGAATATACCTACCCTGCCGGCGGTGAGAGGCAGACCAAAGGAGGGTGCCACACCTGCGTGGGGAGCCTTGTTGATTTGTAGACTTTTGCCGCAGGGCTGTCATTCAGGAAACACCTCAACTCTCTGGGCTCCAAATGAGGAAGACACACTTTAGCTTATGTGAAGAGGAGCCCGACACATGCCTGGCCAAGGAGGGCCTGAGCCAGCAGCAAGGCTTTATGCCTGTACATGGCCCCTCTCCTGCATGTCCTCCTGGACACGAGGTGTGCTTCACACATGTCTGCTTCTCACATCTTTGTGCATTACTGCCAGAGAGTAAAGGAAATCTGTGGTGAAAACCCTGGGGGGCATTTTTAGTAGGGCTGAGTTGAGTGCTTGCATCAGTCACTGTGATGAGGCAGGTGAAAGAGGGCATGGCTTTGTGTCTGCTGTCAGAATAGGGGTTCAGAGTGTGGCTGTTTTAGGGAGCAGTACCTGGACACCCTGGCCAGAGCCCACACCTCTGTGCAGGGTCACTTCCAGAACATGCTGTGCCTGATCGCCATATTTTGCCTTAGGGTAAGATAAGCATAGCAGAAGGGAAGAGGAGGGTGAGGGAGCTGCGCAGTGCTGCCTGGAGAGTGGTGCGCAGGCACCCAAGGGAGCCTCTCTCTTCTTCATCTTTCCTCTCTCCTTCATCCCTCTCCTTTCTCCTTTACTTCTTTCCCTTCTCTTCTCTCATTTGTGTCCTTCCTTTTCTTTCTTTCTTCTGGTTTTCGAGCCTGTCATTTTTACGAACCTTTTACATATTTCTAGTTGTTTTGTCACAGATTATAAAAGCATATTTGAGGTTTGAGGAGGCTGGGAATCAGGTCCCAGCAAGACTCCTTTTAGATCTTTTCTACCCTTAATTTCATGCCCTGGTCCTTAATTCAAGTAGTGTGCTTTTATCAGTATACTGTTTTCCACCTTCATTTTCCTTAATGGCTATGATTATCTTTTGAAAAATTTTAAGTTGATATTTAATTATCTCTTAGCATGAACTGCAGATGCGAATGACTGAGTTCTATACTCTTTATTCCGACTTGATTAAAATCCATTTTGTTTGAAAATTGTTCCAGCTAGAAGGAACTTTAGAAGCCTACAGGTTGGGGAAAAAGATACTGATGCTCAGAAACATGTTGCAGTTCTAACCTACAAAGAGAAGAGCTCATCGGGCTCCGGATTCAGCACCACGGACAGCGTTTCTGCCCTGTGAGGCCTGAGCCTAGCCTGAGCCTTACCTTGGAAAGTTCAGCGCTGTAACCTTTTCTTTTTTTTTTCTTTGGTGGTGTTACCAGGAAACAAACTCAGAACCTTGTGCTTTTCCAGGCAAACACATTCCACTGAGCTATCTCTCTGACTCAGTACTGTAAGTTTAAAATAAGATGTCCATGAGGTTGACTTAATGAGTTTATATACATACTTCATTCTATGGTTAGTACAGATGAAAACAGATAGTTTATGTACAGTGTTACTCTTCACAATTTGGATATGTAGCCAACACAAGCATTTTGCATTTCCACCAGCAATGGATGAGAATTACAGTGCTCTGCATAAGGCCAACGTTTGACATTTTCACTGTCCATTTGCTTAGACAGCCTAATAGGTGTGTAGTGGTTTCTCAGTGTGGTTATTAGCTCTAATTGACCAAAACTGTCAGTGTCATCAAATAAGAATCTTTAGTATGCTCATATGAAATTACTCTATTCATTTGGTGAAGTACATGTTCAGGTATCTTGCTCAGTTTTTATAACTATATATTTCTTTACTGATAAATGTTGTTATTTGTGTTTTGCATACACAAATCTTTATCAATTATATGACTTTTAAAAGTACATTCTCTGAGTTTGTGGTTTGTCTTCTAATTCTTTGCATGATGTCTTCCTCAAAACTAATATTTTAATTTTAATAGAGATCAATTAGTCCATTTTCCCCCCACAAGTGGTGCTTTTCTTATTGCATTGACTCTCCTCCTGTGCTTTCACAGAGAACATTTATGACTTTTACACTTTTACGTTTAGTCCCTGGCCCCGTTTGTATAAGTGCTCAGAATGTGGCAGCTTAGATTTCTGCATGTGCACTGTGATTGCTTCAGCACTGGCTGTTGACAAAACAAGTCTTTTTCCTTTGAACTGTCTTAGCATCTCTGTCAGAAGTCAGTTGATAATATTCATACAATTTTATTCCAGGATTCTATTTTCTGTTTTATTGATCTGCGTCAATCTTTCCTGAATCCTACTATTTTGTTCAGATTTATATTTTCTATTCTAATTTCTTTGCCTTTCTGTACACATTTTATAATTAATTTGCTAATACTTAACTACTGAGATTTACTGCTTTGATGAATATATAGATCAAAAGACTGGGCTGGCCAAATAGCTCAGTGGATTAAAGTACTGTAAGCAGGAACAGGGGTGGAGGAGTTCGATCCCTGGGCCTGCCATACCAGCCTGCCCCCTAGGGTATGCTGAAACTGCAATTGAGACTGGGTGTGATGGCATGCTCCTGTAACTCCAGCTCTTGAGAGGCTGTTAACAGGCAGATCACTATGAGTCTGCTCTGGTAGTGAGATCCTGAACACGTTGTACATCTTTCCCTAAAACAGAAGAAAGCAAACAAAAAGATTGATGAGGGATTGTTAAAAGCAGGTTTAGACAAGCTACACTACAGTTATGAACCTGAAGACTCAGTGTTGGTGAGATATCAACTCTGCCCCACATGCAGCTCTTTTACAGGACCTGTGCCCTTTCTGTGTGATTTGTACCCAGGTACTTGTGTGTGGTACGATCGAAGTGGTCTGGTTTGTGTCATTTTAAATCCCAATTGTTCATTAGCATTAAGCAGGAATGCAAATGCCTGGCATATTGACCTTCTCCCCTGCAAACTTGCTAAATTAGCATATTTATTTGAATAGAAGTTTTGTGGACATGTCCACACAAAAGATTTTTTTCTATGTAATTGTGTGCAAGTGAAAAAAGACCAGTTTCTTTTCTTGCATCAGCTGGATAGTGATGGTCGTAATCCTGAGGAGTGGATGAAATCTTGTGTCTTTTACCATCCAGTGTGATGTCAGCTCTGGGGCTTTTTTAATTAATGAAGTTTTGTTGATAGCATTTGCTTGGAGGTTTTATCATAGTTAAATACTAAATGTTATTTCTGCTTCAATGAAATTATTTCATTAATAATGAATATATTTCTTTTAATTGAACCATTGACGTAGCAGCTTATATTGGCTGATTTTCAAATATTGAACCTTGTGGCATGAAATCTGCTTTCTAATGAAAAATTGTTTTATACTATTGTATATGTCCATGTTAATAGCATTTTGTTCCTCTTGTTGGAGATTTTTTTTTTTTTTTTGTGGAACTGGGGATTGAACTCATACCCTTGTGCTTGCCAGGGAAGCGCTTATTCTACTGAGCCATCTCCCCGGCTCCTTTGTTGAAGATTTTTGCATCCAATTTATTTTCCAGTGCTTGAGTTGGAAACAGCATGCTAGGAAAGCTCTCTGCACTGACCTACATTGTTAGTTTGAGATTTTATCTTATTTTTATTTTACTGCCTTTTGATTGGTATGCTAATTTTTTATTATGCATTTTTAGTAGCCCTGTGTGCACTACCTACTGACTGCCTCCCCTGAGGGGGCCACACATGAGCACAGCACTCTGTGTCCTCTTCGTTCCCGTGTCTCCCAGTCCTCTTCTGCTCCATCCCGCTCTCGATCCCCGTCCCATTAGAAACAGATCCACCTGCTTTCTATTATCCAGTGCTTTATTTGTCTATTTATTTCTGTATTGGGTTTCTCATCTAAGAGAAGCCACTAGTATTTAAAGTCATGTGTTTGATACTTCGAGTATTATTGATTTCTAGCTTAATTCTGTCGCAGTCCAGGTGCCAGCTCTTGCTTACAGAGCTCCATTTGCCCCCCTCTGCGCCCAGCGGTGCCCTGCGGCTGCGGAGGCTGTCTTCTCTGTGTCCACTCACCTGCTGCTCGGCACGTGGCCCGGCCTCCGATGCTGACGTCTATGTTCATCAGGAATGTCGTCTTTACGTTGTTCTTCTTGTGACCTTTTCAGCTAGTCTAGCTTTGTCAGTTCTATAAACCTAATCTTATGAAATTGGTTGGAAACATTTTCTGCATTCAGGATAAGATGGGTCAGGACCCATACTACGACCATAATCACTGTATGCAGAATCTGGTGGTAAAAACACAAAGTCATCAAGTTTTCTTTCTCTCTTTCTGTAAGAGAAGAACATTTTTAACCACAAAATCAACTTTTAAAAAGCACATACAAGGGCCAGCCAGATAGCTCAGAGGACTAAAGTGCCTGCTTAGGCAGAGCACAGTGGCTGGGGCTCCCGGTATGCGGTGCCAACCCTGCCCCCGGGAGCACTGAGAGAGCGACTGACACTGGGCACAGTGACGCGCACCTGCAATCCCGGGGCTTCGGAGGCTGAAAGCAGGAAACATCACTGCGAGTCCAGTCTATGTAGTGAGACCCTGAAGACCCTGTACTAAAAAGTTACAAGTAGCAATAGTAAAATAAATCAATAAAAGTACATACAATTCTTTCGAGTAAATCCTGTGGATGTTTGTGTTTTATGGAGTTTACCCACTTTGCCCAATTGGTTGAATATCTGTCAGAGTTGCTGATACTGCCCACGTTCACCCTCAACATCTGTGCTGTCAAAACCTCCTTCCAAGCTGAGGATTGGTAGTCGGTGTTTTCTTTTTTCCTCCGTTAGTCTGGATAGAAGCATCTCAATTTTCTCGGGTAAACAAAATCCTTTCCAAGAACCAAGTTTTATTTTCATCGATTTTTCCATGTCTGAGGCCTGTACTCTTGCTGAGCTCACCTCTCATGTTCATAAACGGGCTCTCTTGCTCCTTCCCTCCATTTTGTCTTAAGTATTTAGATAGTAAACTTGAGAAATTGGTTTCTTTAATCACATTCTCTTAACATCATTAACTTTCTTCTAAACATTGCTTTAAAGATATCCTACAGATTTTGTTATATTATTTTTAATTTTTTTCCTTCACTTGATTTTTGAAAATGAGAGGTGTGCTGTTCATATATTAGAAGGGGGCCGGCCAAATAGCTCAGTGGATTAAGGCACCTGCTAGTAGGTGCAGAGGCCAAGGGCTCGATTCCTGGGGCTGTGCCAGCTCCAGCCCTGGGGTGCGCTGAGATGGCAATTGAGACTGGGTGTGGTGACTCTGCCTGTAATCCCAGCCCCTGGGAGGCTGTAAACTGGAGGATCACTACTAGTCCAGTCTACATCATGAAACCATGCATCCCTGTAGACCTTCCCTAAAATACAAAAACAAAACAACAACAACAACAAAAAAGCCCATATTCGGGAAGGTTTCTCAGATACTCCTTGGAATTGATTTCTAGCTTAATTCTGTTCTGGTTGGAGACACTCTTTATCTTATTGCTAGTTTTTTTTTGTTTTTTTTTTTTATGTATCTACTGCAGGGCTTACAGAATCTCACTGCACAGATTGGACTCGGAGTGATCCTTCTGTTTTTAGGCCTCCCAAGCACTGGGATTATAGACTTGCACTACCATGCCTAGTCTCAGTGGTCATCTCAGCATGCCCCTGGGGTGGGGCTGGTACAGCAGGCCTGGTATTGAAGGCAGGTCCCTGTATCTGCCTAAGCAGGTGCTTTAGTCTGCCGAGCTGTCTGATCTCTATTCTTTTAAATTTGTCAAGGCTTGTTTTGTAGCTCAGAATGCAGTCTGTCTCCATGGTGATGTGTGCTTTCTTGTCAAGTATTTTCTGATCCTGGGCAGTGGAATAAGCTGGAATTATACTTGCACTTGTCAAGTAGCTCACGGGAAAATCCAAGCCCCCCCCACCCCGTGCTCTCAGCACACACTGAAGATGTGTGTTGATTCTTCCCCACTCCCAAGCAGCTCTACAGCAGAAGGCCTCACTGTGTGTCTGCTTGTAGGTGCCTCAGATCCTTCAGGAAAGGGCTCAGCCCCACAAGAAACCCTTGCTTCATAAGCTGGCTACCAGCCCAAGCATCTGAGATCTAGCCTGAAGACTATGAACCCACAGCACTCTCCTCAAATTTTATGACTTTGCTGGAGCAGCTCACAGAGCTCAGACAAATACTTTACTGGTTTTTAAAAAAAACCAGTGGAGGCAGAAAGCAGCCAGATGGATGATGAGGTGCACAGGCCAGGCATGTGGGAAGGGAGGGGACAGCTCCCATTCTCCATGCTGCACCAACCCCCACAAGCCCCATGTGTTCAGCCATCTAGAACCTCTTTGAACCCTGTCCTTTGGGGTTTTAAGAGACTCCTTGAAGGTCAACGACAATGCATCACTCACCACTGTCATCACTTTCATCTTCAGCCCCTTGACCCTCCTTGGAGTGGACCTGTCATCAGATGGCTGGCTCTGCTGGCTGCCCACCTCCATCCTGAGGCAACCCAGAAGCTCCCTGACATCAGTTGTGTCATCAGCAGACAGGAAGGCAGGATGCTGTGCAGCACCCAGGAGTGTATGCATTGTTTTCCAGAAAAGGGAGAGAAAACAAACATACATTACATGATTCCATAGTGTGTCCTGCAGGCCACTGGGCTTCCTCTTTCCTAAGAAGAACGCTCTTCAAGGGAGGGTTCAGGAATCATGTACCCAGCCGGCCTTCATGAAGTGAGTGGTTTTCTGATTCTCTTGGCATTCTGTTTAGGTTCTTATCTGCAGAGTTTTTTAATCTCCTCACTGGAAAAAGAAATCTAAACCCTTCCTGCAGTGATAGGCCAAAGAAACCAGCTTAGTGGCCTCTGGACATTATTCACACAATTTAGTCATTCAGTCATTGAAAAAATGTCTCTTGTGTACCAGGATGGGAATACAAGAGAACAAAGAGGCTCTGCCCTTAGTAAGTCATGGTCAGTCGTCACCAGTTCCTCCATGGTTGGCCATCTCCCTTCTTTACCATCTAGGACTGTGACCTGAATGATCCTAGGGCATCTAACTCTGATCTTTCCTTACCGGGAGACAACATGCTTCCTCACAGTGAGAACTCTGCAGTGGGACCAAGGCTAAGCACGACATCCACTGAGGTTTCTAAACACCTCCTATGCAAAGTATATACACCTTTTCTGTGCACCTGTGCTTTAACTGGGACTCATCAGATGAGGTCTGGGGGAAGTTTTTCCACTGTGGCTTTCTGTAGGGGCTCACAGAGGTTTGGATGTAGAAGTACTTTGAATCTTGGATTGGGAGATTAGAGGTGCTCAGCCTGTACACTGAATCTTGCCTGGATGTTCTTACCCATACTGTTGGTAGGAAGAGACTACTCCTCTGTTTGTTTCACTCTCTCCCTGTGAAACTTCCCTGAGCAGTAACCAGCTGATGTGCAAACTCTCAACAGCACCGTGGTCTGTGGCCACATTGGCCTTTCTGCATGCCCTGCTGCAGATTTTTCTGTTAATGCTGGAGTGTGAGATGTCCACAAGGCATGCAGGCTGCCCACAACTGCCCTAGATAGAAACATGGGGCAGCAGCATCCTGCTGGGAGGACCCTTGCCCCCAAGAAGAGGAAACTCATGGTTACATTTTTCTCCCTCCATTCCCCTGCCTCTGGAAGATGGACCCACGGGCACCGGTATGTGCGGACATCTCGGCCAAGCTCCCCAGGGCCCACCTCTCCCTCTCAACGGTTGCCTCCCTCTCAGCTGTACCCAGATGGTGGCTTCTGCCTTAGCCTTTATGCTTAGGGAACCTAAGCCAAGATGCCACCGTTCTGTCCTCAGAAAATGCCCACTGATGGCTGTGAGAGGGCACCAAGAGAAAAACCTGGCCAGGAAAGCTGCCCCCGCACAGGAGGTGCCTCCCATCACCTTTCATCCCTATCTCTGGTCCACTTCATTCTTTAGTAGCCCCCAGAAGAACTCGGAAAACTGGAGGCCTTGCTCTAACTCTAACCCTAAGGGAGCAGAGCCAAAGACACCTTTTATTATCTGTGGAAAAGAAGTGGAAGACAGCGCTTTAAAATAGAATGCATTCAATTAAAAGGAGCCAGCTCTCCCACACAGAAGCAGATGAAAAGTTAAGTCAGAGGCAGACAGTCAAAGGTGAAAAGCGTGGCCCGGGTTAGAAATGAAGATGTGAGGATTGGCGCTTCCTAGGGATGTGTTCCAAACACAGAAGTCATAATAATGTGCAGTCAAAAAGCATGAAGAAGACTGGGAGAGAAAGCACTGCAGGGCTGACTACTAGAACATAGTGTAAAAATAGCATACACATGGAATGAAGGCCTCTAGAAGCAGACCACCTTTCATCTCAGAGGCAAAGCTCATAGTAGAAAGATGGAGAAAAGCCCCACCACCTCTTACAGAGCCTTTCCTTTTAGAACCAACTTTGAAATGCCACTTTCTATGTGGGTTGAATTTGTCCACAAATGCTGCTCTTCATGTATTTTTTCTGATACTTGGCTCCATGCATGGCAAATGATACCTACTGTGTGCTGCTGGCTCGAATCAGAAGCAAATGTAGGTTTTTTGGTGCTCAGCACAGAGAAGAGTACACAGGGTCTTCCCTGGTGAGCAAGGAATATCGGTCAGCTGGGCTTGACCCCTCAGAATTCCTAGCTCTGCTGTGGTCAGAGTGCTTTCCAGTTCGGGGGTCTATTGCAAGAATTAAATTCAACCAACTATTTCAACACTGCCATGTGTCAGCTGAAAGAGCCCTCTTAAACGTAGCCTATTAAACTTAACAGAAAGTACAAAGAAACACATGCTGTTCAGTAGCAGTGATTTCATGAAAACTCTTTGCCAGAGGTGGGCCAAATCCTCTGATCAACCCTGAAAGGTGTACAAGACTGCTAACATTGTTAGAACATCAGGAATGGATTTTGAGAGGGTGAGTTTCTGCTGAGTATTGTTGCAGGCAGCTGAGTTAGCTAGAAATATTATAGACAGACAGGGCCAGGCTCTAGAAGGAGTTAATCCAGAAGACAAAGACAACTGTAGAAGGGACAATGCTCCTGCAGTGAACTAGACCTAAAGGCCAAACAAATGTTAAAAGATTGGGATTAATATTCTAAATAGGTAGCAATCACCTGAAAAGCCCCAAGTGAGTTACTAGCCCAACCCCCAAGGGGAAGAGACCCTGTCCCTTATTCATGCCTGCTTACTACGTGACTCACTTCCCCATTTGGTCCTGGGCCTAATCAACTTTACCTGAGCAATGGTGCTTGTAATCCCATTGGTTGACCATAGTTTTGTCCCACCCCATATCCACCTAAGCCAGACCCCTTCTCTACCTTAAGCATGGTTTTGCCCTATAAAAGTCCCTAAAAGAGACAGCTTCCCTGGGGCAACCTGCTCGGGCCCCCTTCTGTCCCTCTCCAACAGAAGCTTTTCTATCCAATAAAGTTTTTCCTCAACCTCAGTTTGTTCCTAAAATTCCTTCTTCAGTTTTAGAGAACAGGAGCTCATGGAGGTCAGGTTGGGAGTTTCACTTCCCTGTATCAGTACCACATAAGGAACAGAAAGCAAAGAGGTGAGCCCAAGGACTGTGCTTGTTTCTTGTGGCACTGCATCATGGTCCTAATGGCCAAAGATGAGTCCCTATGGTTTACAGATACCATTTCCAATTCGCACAGTCCTTCCCGTGGCAAGTGAAATCCTCCTTCCTTTTCTGATGGGAAATCTGCATCTCAAAAAGTGGAATAGCTCACCCAATGTAGCTTAGTAAATAAGTGGAAAATAAAGAACTTGAGGACTGGTCTACTGGCCTCCCACACAAATGAAGCCCTGGTTTGTTTCTTCTGGGCCACTCGTGCGAGGCTCCTGGTGCAGCAGACACATCCTGCCAATGAGTGTGGCTGCCCTTCTCCACTGGCCTCAAGACTGCAGTCCCTCGCATTGGTGCTCCGGCACTCAGCGGTGCGGCTCCAGGGCTCTACTCTTCCTTGCTAGTTTGCCTCTCAGGGTCTTGCTGACAAGCAAACCAAGCAACATTTACCACGCTTTAAAATACTAACCCAGGCCTGGTGGTGCATGCCTATAACCCCAGCACTCAGAAGGCTGAGGCAGGAGGATTGCTGCAAATTTGAGGCCAGCCTGGGCTACAATGTGAGCTCAAGGCCAGCCTGAACTGCATAGCAAGACTCTGTCTTAAAATAAAATAAAATAATAAAATGTAATGAAATGAAATAAATACTAGAAAACGAATGTCTGCAAGAGGCTGCTGGGCACCCTGAATGTGCCTGCAGCTGAGAAGGAAGCCCTAGGAAGCCCACGAGTCCCCTCCAGTGGGCTCCCAGACAGCTGCACTGCAATCCCGGCTGGCTGCCCCCTTCACCTCACCACCACATAGGACCCTGATGCATGGCTGACTTGTGTGGGGGCAAGAGCAGTGAAGAGGAAGTCGGGGCCCTGAAATGTGAGACACTGGCTGTGTCCAGGAGGACAGCAGGGACCAGGGTGCCCTGACGCAGGGCAGGACTGCCTTCAGGGTTCCTTCCTGCCCTGAGCATGCAGTATGGGGCCTGGCCACCTGGCCACACAAGGGGAGCCAGGGTGGCCGCACTGAGGAGTGCAGCAGCCCAAGTCAGGCTGTCTGCACGCAGAGCAGAGCAGTTGGGCTCCCCCGGGAAGCAGATATCCCCTCTTGCTCAGGGAGGTGCTCTTCTTCAAGCACTCTGAGGCCATTCAGAAGGAGAAGTTCAACTCATGCTGGTTGGACACTCCTTGGCTTTCAAAAGGCAAGGAAGATCTCAGAAGCCAACCTGTAAGAAACAGGAGGTGTCCTCATTACAGCAGCCCAGCACTTCACACAAGCACTTCTTCCTTCATACTCTTCAGCACCTCTGTGAAGTGGTCATTGTCTCCAAAGTAAAGACGAGGAGACCAGGGCTCCCAGAGAGTGAGCCTCCCAGGGCTCAAGGAACCTCCCTCCCTTAGCCCCTGGAGAGTGACGTTTGATCCCTGCTGAAAAATGACTGCATGAGCCAGCCCTGGATGGGCCCTGTAGAGCTTGAGGCCCCCACATTTGGAAACTCTGTTAGTGGGAGCAAGGGCCTGGCATTGTGGTAGATCAAAGGCAGAATATAATCCTGTTTTCAGGTTTGCTATTCAGATCCAAAGAGGCTGAACATTTTTCTTCCTTTTTTTTTTTTTTTTTTTGCTTTTAATTACAAGACCAATATTAGAGAGTAAAATTGCAAAATGAAAACCCGAAGCTGAAAAGTCCATGGAAAAATGAATACTTAGGCCGCATTTATACCTACTGTCAACACTTAGAGAGCTAAGATTAATAGAGCAAGCAGTGCGCTGGTGATCACCCTGGTGACAAAATCTCCATTAAGCCTTGCTTGAGGAGAAAATGAAAAGCTTAAACATCTGCCAGGTTCAGTCAGAGTTCATGTAGGCTAGAGCGCGATATGCTCTTGCTTCCTTAAAGTTACCAAGGTGTAGATGCTCCCCGCCACCAGAGCAGGGGTGCTCAGAGACCCCTGGGGGTCCGTAGCACCAACCCTGTGAGCTGTGGCCTCTGTTCAAACTCCCAGAACCCCGTCTATCAAGGCCGGCTCCTCCCAGCTTCTTCCAGTGGAAAAGAACCAGGGCCAGACACACCAGCACCGTGCCTAACCGCACGTTGCCCTTGACTTCAGACCCGCTCTAATGGGATGAGACAGATTAAGTCGAGTCATACGGGGGATGCGCGGCTGCCTGGCTGTTTTCCTCTTTAGCTTTCCTTTCGGTCTGAGGAGGTGCAGTGGCATCTCCATCAGAGCTTCAGTACCTCGGCCACATTTTCTTGTTTCTTCTCTTTACAGATCCAGTGCCGTAAGCCAGTGCTGGTGAGCCTGTGGCCCGTGCGTGGTTTTTCTTTCAAGGCAAAATAATATTAATGTGACTTGATTTTTCTAAGCTAAAACCTCATTATTCCAGCTTAATTGCAGGGTCGACACTGCAATAGCTGAGTGGGTTTGGGTGGTAGCTTGGCCCTCCTCTCTGAAAGAATCGACATCGCTGAAGTAAGCAGACCACCCCCTCTCTGCTCTGACTTCTACGAGGTCAGCAAACTGGGATGCCACTTGAGAGAGGTCCTGCGGGGCCACCCTTCTCTTTCATATACTGATCTCAGATTGCCACAAACTGAAGGGTCTCGTCCATGTGTGAGGGCTGGAATGCTTATGATGTAAATGTCCAGCAGTAATAAAGGTATCCAGAAGTCACCAGGTGGAAGGAATAGTTACAGTGGTTATGTTTTTAAGTATCCATTAAAAAATAACATTTCAAGAGTGGCAGCTCTGGCTCGGAACGCCCCTCCCCTGCCAGCATCTAGTGTCAGGTTAGTAAATTCTTCTTGAAGCCATGAGGAGACAAACGTGCTCACTAAAGGCAGATTTTTGTGCTGTTTTCCATTTAGAATATGCTGGGGACTTGCTGGTGCCACAGTGATCTGCGCATGATGTCCGGCTGCTCCCCTGCGTTCGTCCAGCTGTGTTGCCACTCCCTAGTTTTAGAAGTCACCATATTGTCATTCTTTATAGACAAGACCTAAAACTACATCTTTG
This sequence comes from Ctenomys sociabilis, assembly GCA_004027165.1. NCBI lineage: Eukaryota > Metazoa > Chordata > Mammalia > Rodentia > Ctenomyidae > Ctenomys > Ctenomys sociabilis. The sequence continues at coordinate 36,278 of PVKA01011874.1, forward strand.
GTTCTGGCTGCTTGCTTTATATTGGGCATTTTCCTACAGCAGAATGTTAAATTAAAGGCATTTTCTTCTGCCCTGGCCATAGCTCTTAGAAAGGCAGGTGCCCCTCCCTGTGTCCTTTCCAGGGTTGAGCTTGTGGCAGTGACCACATCCCAGCAGCATGGACCGTAGCTCTGCTCCGGCCACGTGTTTTCTCCCTCGACCCCTCATGAATGCAGAGAGAGCAGCACTGGTCTCCTGTCGGGCCTGAGCACGGCACACAGAGCAGGCTGCGCTTACCACAGCCCTGTGCACAGTGGCCGGGGCAGAGAGCAGCTCACCAGCACGGAATGTGCTGAAGCACTCCACAGAGCGGCAAAGGTGGGAAGGGGCAGCAGAGCTGTAAGTCCATTCCATGGTTATGAAGTCGGATAATTTCAATCTACATTTCTGAATTCTAGGGGACAGAGTGGCAGTCGTAAAGGAAACCAAGTTTCCATCTTCAGGTTGTTTATGTATTGTAAATTATATGTGTATATGAAATTATACATATTACCGAGCATAATGTACCTGTACATACTGGCCCTTCAGTTCATGAACTCAATTTTCTGATCACAAAGTGAATGGATGGAAATTGAATCAAATCTCCCCACAAAGTCAACATTGAGCCTAAGCACTGAATCTGATACTTTTTTCTCCAAACTCGGTTTGTGGCCAGAATCATGGGAAGCACCGAGTTTGTGACCAAGGCACTGCTGTGCTTCGTGTCTTACCAGATGCGGCCAAATGGCTCTTCCTGCTAAGGGCCAACCAAGCTTCATTGACCTGAAGTGTCAAGGACCTATGTGTTGCAACCTTTGGGAACTTTTCCAGGCTTACAGTATTTGTCTACACACAATGTGACATCTTGCAGCAGGAACTGAACTGTAAGGCAAATTCATTTATTTCATATGTCAATGCACATAGATTAAAGGTAATTTTTATAACATTTTAAATAATTTTGTTTATAAAATAAAATTCATGGTGTGGCGTTTTCCACATGTATTAGTGTCATTTGGGAACTCTCAACTTTGGAATTGGGAGCAATGCAGATTAGAGTTGCTCAACCTATGTTTTGTTATGTACAAAGACAGTTGAGTTAGAAGATAAAAATAAAATTAGTGATTTTTAAATAAATAAATGTTATTTGTAATTAATTGTTGTCTGTTTCCTTGGTATGTGTGAGCTTAGCAGCAGTGGACTCTGGCAGCCCAGGCCCCGCTCACCCATGCTGCCCTGCACTGTCCCAGTTTTCTAATGAGGGGCTGATTCCAGATACCATTGGCAGAAGTATTGCAGGAGACTGTGGGAGGTCGTGGCCTACAGTGGCTGAAGTCCTGGGGGAGCAAATCTTCCGAGGTGGCCTAGCTATGCTGGGTCGCATGCTCTGAGAGCTCGGTGAGTGGCGTGGAGGTAAGGGTCAGGCTGACAGCTACCAGCCAGGCTCCTGGAGGAGGAGGAAGTAGCTACCACTGTTCATGCTGGCCAGTAGACTCATCTCAAGACCGCTTTGCACACCTTGCCTCTATCTGCAGTCCTGGCTGCTGAGACGAGCCTAACCAGCCCCACCTGCCCGCAAGGCACATTCTCCCCAGCTCCCTTTCACTGTTCTCCTTCTCAGCACTAGAGTCCTGGCAAGTGGAGAATCTGTCCTGAAGTACATGGCAGGGACTGTGATGCCCCAATGGACACTGTTGCCACTCTCTTTTTCAGAGAAGCTGGATCCAGATAGCCTTGGCAAGAAAGCACTGTTTTTGACTATAGCAGCAGCCCTGGCTAGAGGCCTCTTGTTTTTTCCCTAGATCTGCATGCACTTCCTGGGCTGGAGTCTCTGCCTTGTGGGCAGTTTCTGCCAGCTCTCATCCTCTGCTGGCCTGGTTTCTGCACGCATGGTAACTATGTCACCCGTGCCTCCTGCTTTCGCCCAGCTAAGCCCACCAGGGTTGTAACCAAAAGGCACCACACTGTTGAGCTGCAGCATACCAGGGTTTCTGGAAACCTGCCCAGCGACCTCTTGCTTCTCAATGCAGATCTACTTGGATCTGAACCCCACATGGATAATGCCAGATATCAGATGCCACCTCAGTCACAGCAGCAAGAATTCACACATGGTCTCTTTTTAAATACATGAAGTATTTTGCAGATATGGACCTGCCCCCTCTGTAAAAGTTATCCTACATCAAAGGGGAGAAAACTGAAGCCCAGCACAGTGTCCTGTCCAGGGTCATCCAGCTGTGCAGAGGTCACACTGGAGCCCAATGCAGACAGGCTCAGCCCAGAAGCTGATGGCCACACCAAGGCAGGTGGCAGGACCCTGTGGCAACCAGTGTTCCATAAAAGCATGAAATAACGGGGGAACTCAGGCAGTGCAGGGGCAGCACAGTCCAACTCCCATGGGAGCTTGTGCGCTCCACGTGGACACATCTTAGAGGTCGCTCATGAGTGGGCCTCTGGCTCTCCGGAGGGATGGGAGAGATGCCCACTAAGTGAAAATCTATTCACACTGTGCACACAGCTGAATATTTGGACTTCTCTTAGGTAAAGGTGTTAGATCTTACTTTTGCCTTGGATATACTGATTCTTCCAATACATACTGAAGTCCTACAAGCTAAGTGAAGGCAAAATAACAAAAGCCACCATCTGTGACCAAGAACATCAGGAAATAAATCCTGCTACAAAGGGTCTTTGTGCTCCAGAAAGGGTCAGCATTACTGTGTGGAGTTTCCAGCTGATCCAGGTGCAGGGTCACATGCTAACTAGACCTGCTTGCACCGGGATCCAGGTGATAGGCAGGGTGAGAAGAAAGTGAGTCATCTAGAGATATTATTGCCACACAGAGGTCTTCCTTCTGGAATCAGATGGTCCAACAGCTTATCTGAAGGGAATAAACAGAGAAGACTCTGTGTTCTCACCCTTTGACTCCCTGTCAGGACGCTATGGAGAAAAGTGATGTGGGTGTGGTGGTGCAGAAGCTCACAGATGAGGCGGCTGTGGGACATGAACCATGGTCACTGATGCACAGCGTCAGCTGATACAGGGAGAAAAACTGACCTCGGGTGGGTGACCTCCAAACAATACAGGGAACCTTCAAATGACAGAGGGAAAAACAATCTCCTGACCTGACATGGACCAGTTCGTGTTCTCTAAAACTGAGGGATGAATTTTAGGAACAAATGGAGGTTATGAGCAGAATATATTTATTGAGGGAAAGAAAGCTCCTCTCCAAGAGAGGGGGCCCAAGTAGGTAGTTCCTGGGTAGCTGTCTCTTCCAGGGACTTTTATAGTGCAAAACCTTGCAGCACTAAGGCGGAGGAAATGGGAACCCGCTTAGATGGATGTGGGGTGGGACAAAACTATGGTCAACCAATGGGATTATAAGCACCACCACTCAGGTAAAATTGATTCGGCCCAGTACCAAATGGGGTAGCGAGTCACATAGCAAGCGGGCATGAATGTAAAACAAGACCTTATCGGGTGGCCTTCGGATAATAACTCTTCCTGAGTGATGATCAGTCCTGGATGCCAGTCTTTAGGGAGGTTAGCATTTGTTTGGTCTTTAGGTCTGGCTCACAGCAGGAGTATTCTGTCGTGAGATGCCCTAATAAACGCCAGGCTGGAGGGGAGCTGGAGGACACGGAGTAGCCCCCCACTCCATGGAAGCCAGAGCAGCGGTGTGGCCTCTCTGAAGCTCAGCTGCCCAGCACCGGAGTCCACCTTCTGGCCCTGATCCAGTTCAAGTTCTTCCGCCAGACCTTACAGCTTTTGCTTAGCTTTGTTCTCTTCTTTACTCTAAGGCCCAGCTTCCCTGTTCAGCATCGCCTGATCCTTCTCACCTGGTGGCACCTTGCCTCTCACTCCTGTGCCACTGGCCTTGGACCCTTGTCAACTAATTTTTTACAAAATCCTAGACTGGAGTATGGTGGCACACACCTGCTTTCTTGGTCCTCTGGGAGGCTGACGTAGGAGGACTGTAAGTTTAAGTCCACCCTGGGCAATTTAGTAATTTAGTGAGAACTTGTCTGAAAATAAAAAATAAAACAGAGCTGGAAATGTGTGGCTCAGGGCAAAGGCTCTGGGTTCATAGAGCGATTCTTCAAAGAACAGCATTGTCCAGCAGTAGAGGGGCAGACAGCACAGCAGAACCCTGCAGCCTGCAGTGAACTGAGGCTATTCAGGAAGTGAAGACAGAGCAAGGGCTTCACAGGTAGAAAGGCAGAAATTTCCAGAGCTGCCTGGACTCACAGGTCCTGAATCTTGAATAAGGCAGCAGCAGTCTCAGCTCATCCTGGGAGCACTGCTGCTGGTCAAGTGTCTTCAGAAGTGTTTCTTCTGACTCTTACAAGCCTAAAGAGCATGAAACACAGACTTGGAGGCACAAATCCAGGCACGTGCTGACCAACTAAGAATGGGAATCTCCATAGATCCTGTGGAAGAACCTAGAGAAAGTGCTGATCGCAGATGGGAGCCAGCCCTACCTCCCTGTTGCTTCCAGGCTCCACTCTTGCCTGGGGTGGACTGGAGGAACTTGGCTTTGGTGTTCTCCACTTTCCTATCCTGGGTGGTATCCGCTGCCCCGCCCCGCGCCAGACAGCTCTCATTTCATCTTCCTGCTGCTGTGCTGCTCTGGTTGGCTGTCCTCCTCCAGTCTGAGGCACCATCCAGGACAGAGGCCCTGTGGGGCTCCTCTGGGAGCTGGAACTCCAAAAGTGAGTGGAAGGAAGCCCTCCACGGACACACTCAGCTGTCACTGCGGTCCGGGGCATCGGGCCCAAGAGTTTTCCCCGTGAGGTGAAGGAGAGATGAGGAGGACACTGAAGGCTGGAAGCATCTGGAAGCAGGGCCCAGGTCTGAGTCCATGTCCAAGACCACTCTCTGGGTCCAGCAGTTGGGCTATCCTGCCTGATTCCCAGCATCCTCTCTGCGTGCCTAGAGAGGCTCCACACAGGAAGGATTCCGAAACGCAGGGAGGCTTCCCTTTGCTTCAGGCCTGCTCTTCGGTGGTCTGCCAGGAAGTAGCGCGGATACTCCTTCCAAGCCTGCCACTTCTCCTGGGAGTGCTCAGCAGAGCTCAGCAGGAGAGGATCCTGGCCTACCTTGGAACCTCTGTTCAGCACCTGTTTAAGAATCCAAGAGCACTGCCATTGTTCTTCAGAAAAGCTGTGTTATATGGATTACAGGCTGTAATCCAGCTGTTTTCTCCTTTTGTTCAGAAAGTGGAATTTCCATAAGGACTATTTTTCTTGAGTCATTCTGCCTTATTATTAGTCTACACTTAATTTTTAGTAATGGGCATGGGAAAGCTTCAAGTGTGAAGGGACTTTACACAATGCGACGTCTAATTATGCCTAAAAGAAACAAGTGGGTGAGGCCCTGAGTGATGAAGTGCAGTGTAATTTAGTAACTATGGCAACATGGTGATTATGCTGAGTGGGGTCAGCTGGCTGTTTCAAGTGGACCCACACAGTGCAGAAAAGGACTGGGGCACTCTGGAGGCCTTAGAGCTTCAACTCAAAACATGGGCAGAAGTTCCAGAAAGTCTCAGTGAGTTCAATGAGCGCCCTTGCTTTCTGATTATTGTTTGGGAGCTTCATTGGCATCCCAGTGCCCAGTCTCCCCAGATCCTTTATCACTGGTTCCTGATGGAGCAGGGAGGAGTCCAGGATAAGAGCTGGGAAAGTATGAGGCCGACTCCAGGACCCGTAATCCCCGCACCTGGTGCTCTGGGTGCACTGTCTCCCGCCCTCCCCCCCAACAGGTCCCTTCTACCAACAGCAAATGGCAGGCAGCCCAGCTGCGCTTGCTAACACAGAGTGGAATTCTCATAGACCTTGCTGGAGACTTCCTTCCGGGGTAACTTTGAAAAGCATATTGCCACTGGGAGCTACCAAGTGGAGCCACCATGGCAAGACCTAAGGGTGGCCCAGGGCTGACAGTTAGCAAGAAACTGAAACCCTGTCAGACAGTCCTCAGGGAGGCTGCTGACATTGCCATGGTCATGGCTCAGGTCCTCCTCTGGTGTCTCAGATGACACCGAGTGTATGGTGGACAACCTGGCAGCAGCTGGTGAGGCCTAAAGCAGAGAACCACTGCACATGTCCTCTTGGGACCCACAGGAACTGTGAAGAGCACATTTGTATTATGCTAAGTCTGTACTGCGCACAGAGGTAGCAGAGTTTAGCTAAAGTGATGACGCTGAAAGGTTTGAGCCCCACATCCCATCTTTACCTTCCTCCTCACCACACCCTCCTATTGTCAGCTCTAAAGAGATAAACACTGTACCATGAAGCTCCCCTTGAGCACCCACATCCAAGGGGACTTCCACAGGAGACACTGACTTCCCTGGACTGATCTCCAAGACACTTCCTGGCCTCCGGGAACTGGTGATGTAGAGCTAAGCCCAGCAGGACCCAGCAAAGGACAAGCCCATTTGAAGATAGGGCTTGTAAGAATCTGCCAACTTCGTGCCGGTTATTCCTAGGAGTGGATTCTAAGGACATAAGACCAGAATGGACAAAGTATGGGTAAATGTTCCAGTATTTATGAACTGACACAAATCAGATCTGCTGGCTTACACACCCAGAATGTCATGCTGGCCTGCTGTTTTGTGACTGAGCCTGGAATCCACAGCCGTCTACCATCAGTGATGCTGAGGGGCACGTTTCCTGGTAACCTCAAGAAGGAGTCTAGCAGCTCCAGAGCAGCCTGCACAGAAGACCTGTGCTCTAGTTGGGGTCTGGAGCAGCGTGACTGGAGAGCTCAGCCAGGGCTGTCCTTTGTGACCTGGATTGAACATAGTGGAGGTGTGTTGGAGGAATTCAGTTCTCTGGTCTTCATGAGAATAATGGAGCCTTGGCATCACAGCAACTAGGTGCCAGAATTAATGGGCTAGAGGAAGGATTAAAAATTGGAAACTATTTTCTCCCTAGAATGATTTATTTTGCATTAACTTTAGATTTTGAAAACTTGCAAAGATTATGGAGAGAATTCCTGTATTCCCTTCACCCAACTTCCCCTAATGTAACATCTTTGGTAACCATGGAAACCCATCACAATTAATGTTACACATTAGAATTAACTGCAGGCTTTTAACTCTGCTCTTGCCAGTTCTTCTTCTCTATTGTCAGTGCTCGATTTCCAGGTCCAATTTGAGGTCACCGCATCCCCTTAGACACCAGGCCTCCTCAGTGTTCTAGGTCTGTGACAGCCTCCTCCTCTCTTCTTGTTTGCAGACCTAGACAATGCTGGAGAGCACTTTGGTGTTGGGCCAGGTGTTTGGTAGAACGTCCTCAGCTTGAGTTTGTTCAATGATTTCTCATGACTAGACTGAGAGCAAAGTACTTTAGGAAGAGCACCGCAGAGGACCCACACCTTTCTCCTGGACACCCTGATGGGAGCGCACGCACGGTGTGGACTGGTGCACACTGGTGGTGTGCCTCTTGCTTAAGGTGGTGTGAGTTGGTCAGATTTCTCCACTGTGAACTTGACTTTTTCTATTCTCCAATTAATCCATTCTCTAGCTCCACTCCAAGTTAACGAGGAGGAAGATTAAGTTCCACTTTATGAGAGGGAAGAACACTCGCATGTTTCCTGGAGTTCTTCTCCCACACTGGTCCCTTAGTTGTCATGTATTCATCAGTGTGGACCCAGGGATCCTTTACACTCTGCATGCAAGTCAGTTATTTTCATTTTTATTTTGTTGCTCACAATGCTCCAGCGTAGGCAATTAGGAGCTCTTTGAGAACTACCCTGAGGTTCTCGTGACACATGGCCATCTTTCTGGACTCCCAGGCCTTCCAGAGTACTTTCTGGCAGTGCCTGAGGCACCGTGTCCATCTCAGAATTTCTTCTTCTGCTGTCTCCACAGGAAGCCTTGGAGAGTGGTATTGCAAACCAAGATCTGATGGTGGGATATGGCCATTGCTGCTGGGTATTTGCTGCTTCTAGGTCTTTGCAGTAGCATGGATAGAATATGCGTGTATGCTGCCCATGTGTATTTCTTTATATATTTATGCATGAGTATAAGATAGACAGACAGACAGACATGGATTCATTCTTATATCACGAATGAAATTCTAACTCAGCATCTTGGAATTTATTCTCACTTTTTCCCTCTGCTTGTGTATTGTTAACTTCATTTCAGACAATGAAAAATCTGTTATTATTAATTTAAATCAATGCAATTATTTCCTTAACATACATGTAACTTCAATTCAGAACTGATAACCCATATCAGTACTATAGTGTTTATTTACAGTTCTTTTTTCTTTAACTACATGCCATCCATTCGAGGTACTCTTTTCCAAAATTTGCTCATGTTTCCTCACTGATTAGTGAGGTGGCATCACACATTTATGAGATAGCCAGCTCCATTCATTCCAGCGTGCATCTGATGAGGACACCCCCAGTGGCCCACATGGCTCACTTTATAGCTGCGTGCAGCTAGCTTCAGCCTTTGTGCTGTATACTTCTATGACTTTCAGTAACTGCATGGCCATGTATCTGTCATCAGAACACCCCACAAGACCCTTCCATGACCTTCCTTCTCTTGTGTGTGTATGCTGGGGCTCTTCCTTTACGCCTTCCCGCCTTCCCAAGGACATGACGCCACTCACCAGAATCCTTGTGCACTTGCATCCTCGCTCTCAGATCCTGAGGCACTACAGCCCATGACTCTGACATAGGCCAGCCCTTGCGTAGGCAAAATAGCCTCTTGGCATGAGCTCAATTCACATTTGATCTTGAGGTACTGAAGACAAATCTTGTAGTCATTTGCTGAGTCCAGGAATAGACCCGGGCCTAGGTGTGCTTGTCCAGAACTGCTTTCCTGCTTTCTGCTGTGAATATTATTTTGGCAGGAAAAGTCAGATCGAAAGATGTTCCTTGAGTGCCCACTTCCCAAGTAAAGGTGACTCCATATTCCTAGAATAACTTTGGAAACTAATAAGGCTCTTAAGTGATAAAAATTATCATCACTGTAGAGCTGAGTGGTGCAGCCTGTTGGGTGGCAGGCTGCCGACTGGCCCTCCCCTGCTCGGACGTAACCGTGCTCATTTGCGAGTGGCACAGGCTGCCCAGAGGTGACTTCCACAAAGTGGTTTTGGGTGTGAGGAGTGGGTCTGGCCGAGGCTGTGGACGTATCTTCACAGAAGCAAGCAGATGGCATGTTGGGCCTGCACTCCTCCTCGCCAATGGCCAGAGTGGAGCCCAGAGAAGTGGTCTACGAGAATGTGGGGCTGGGACATGAGCTAACACCTCCATGCAGGCCTGTGTCACCCCAGAGAAAATTCATTTCTGCAACTTACTGCAAAACAGGTTGCAGATTAACCACACGTGAGTCTGGCTGGCTGTCCCCATGGCAGGAATGCTCCATTCCCTCTGTTGCAAGTCTTGCTTATGCTGCCATGGTCCAGCATGTCCAGCTGTAATCCTCTTACCCTTTTCTTCAATGTGGACGTGATCAGTCATTACCAAGGTTCTGGCTGGCTTGTGGCCTTTGGTTCCCTGTGAATGAGCCACCCCAGTCTCTACTGCACTGCTGTTCATCTCTTGTTCTTTCTTTTTGCTGTGCACTGTAACCCTTGCAGGAAATCGGGGGCTCACTGCAGGAGTCCTGATACCATTTAATTTTCCTTTATGACCAATTCAAATATTAAAAGGATCTTAGAGGATGACCGGGCACTACTGCTCACTTCCTTAGATAGTGATATTACTCAAATGTAATATTTTAACTAAAGAATATCCATGTAGTACCTGGCACTTGAAATACAGCCATTGACCTAGCATCTTTTTCTAAATCTTATTAGTGGAGGTAATTGTTTAATGCAGTTTACCTTGTGCCAGGAATAACAGTACAACCTCAGTGTCCTAATTCCAAGCTATGATTGTTCTCCTGCTTTAATAAATTGTGTAGAGCGACGGATCACCTAGTAATGCACAGAATGTCACACTGGTCCTTTATGATAGCATCACGGAAAGTAGATCTTAAAAGTAAATTGCAGCCAACAACTGTGGTGGACACGTGCAAACCCCAGGCTCGGAAATAAGAGGTAGAAAAGTCTGGGGATCTGACATGTTTGAGAGGTATTCAGGAAAAGTGAAAGGAAGAATAAAACACAAATTTTAGGAAAGAAAATAGAAGAGTTCCTACAGGAAGTAAGTGCAGCTGAGTCTTCAGAGGACTAAGCAAGTCAGCTCATGCAAGTGCTTAGGTGGCAACTATTCCTGTAAAACTGTAAAGGTCCATGACTCTGTACTTACCTCTTTATGATAGAGGAAGCACAGTTTTGTCCTATGTTGTCGTATCCCCCAAAAGCATGGCATGTCTTCAAATGTCTTCAGTTAGGAGAGGCCAAGGTTGAAATTCTTTCTGTGAGGAAATCAGCAAGTGACAGGAAATTCTGATTGCTTTGATTTGTAAGGACTATGACATAGTTATTCCAGTGTATCTCAAGGTGCTGCGGGTTTTATTTTTTCAGCCTGTTTATGAGATAAATAACCATAGAGAAATGCAGGAGGGCCGTTCTGCCAAGTACCCCACATCAAGAATTGGTGTTTCTGTCTGGTTCTCTGGGCTTCGTGGCTCTGGAGCTCTGATAGCCATGGGAGAAGTGCCCCACCAGAGGACACATCATGGTGACACAGGCCATCTATTTGGGGCTTCACCTGCCACTGATAAGGGCATTAATTTCACTGCTCAAGACTCTCATTCTAGGTTCCAGTTGAGTATGGCTGAATTGATGTCTTCCATGAAGACCCTGTGGCTCACCGGAGTCAGTGGGTCTGACCTCTTATTTTTCATACAGACCCAGAAATATTAGATGTTGGCAAAGAAAAGTGGCTTGTGGTGCTGGCCCGAGTGCTTTGGCCTCCTGCTTCTTGCTGTGCTTGTGCTGTGCCTGCCCGCATTGCTGTTTTCTGGAGCACCTCCATGGATGGCTGTCTTCTGGTATCCAGGGGCCTGAAGGGACACAGGGCGACTGGTTCTGAATCCCTCCCACCTGGCTCAGCTCCTTCTGTACAAGCTTCTCTCATCCACCTTCTAGGGCAGTAGTTTCCTTTCTGGGGCTTCCTGGCTCCTCTCTCCACGAGCTTCTACAGGTGCCGCAGCTGACTCTGGAGTGCCTTACTGTTCTTTTCTGATTTCCATATTCTTGTTTATGCTTCATAAATAATCACTTTCTTATTTGCTCAATGTGACATATGTTTTGAAAGCACCACATTAGCCTAAAGCAGTACTAATGCAAGTGACCCACAGGTAGTATGCAGAATGGACTAAATCTGTAAAGTTTGGTGGTAGCTCTAAGGATCCTATCAAGGCACTCAGATATCAGAGAGCCATTGTTCTGAGTGAACTTTATTGTTCACCCCAGTATGAATCTTACTGGGTCCCATATGGCTTTTAATGTCAATTTTATATTTTATTTACATGTGATGTAATCCCAAGCATCTGAGTTCTGTAGTGAAGACCACTTTTTATAAGGCAGATAGTATGTAGATATCACCCAGTGCCTATGAAAAGTTGGTTCCAGGAGTCTCATGAGTATAAAAATGCATGATGCTTTGGTCCCCAATATTAAATGACATATTATGTACATATATCCTATACATATCCTCCTGTAAGCTTTAATAACCTCCACATGACTTACAATACCTAATACCATGTCAGTACTATAAAAATAGTGTTTATATTATAGTATTTTTGGAAAAAAGACAAGAAATAAAAGCCTGCATTTATAGTGTATGGATGTATTTTTAAAAAGCATTTACTATTTGAAGTTGGCTACAGAGGGCTGAGTGTAGAGTTCACTCTGGCTGATTCCCAAGTCAGGATACAGAGGACCCATTGTACCTGTGTTATAAAACACAGCCAGAAATGCTGGCTAAGGATGTGGTTTTTGTAAAAGCTCAGAAACTTAAAATGAGCAGCAGAATGGAAACCCAGCAGTGGGAAAAAGCCAGATTAGACTGTCAGGGACTGTCCATATTTTCATTCTTTAACAGCTTTGAATAAGATGGACTGGAAGCAGCTATAAATGCACTGAGAAGAAAGGTTCGGTGTAACCAGAGTTCAAACCTGCCATGCAACTACCTTGTTAATCAGAAAGTGAATCTTAGTTAATGATGGAGACTTCGTTTTTGAAACTTTGGTTTCATATATGGCAGTGACTTTTGGTACTTAGGCATGTAGATCACTGTCTGATGTATAGTAAGTTCTCGGTGAATATTTGCCATATGGAAGAAAGATACTTCTATTTAAAATTGTAGATATGATCTTAGGATTTCTGCAGTAATCGGCATAGCTGAGCTATATGTGATTTTGGGGAATGTGTGTCTGGTCTTCCGCTAACCTCCTGGCAGGAACCCTGGCAAGCCCTCAGGGTGTGCCAAGCGGCCTTCTCCCTCCCTCTGTTCTCCCTGTGTAGGGACAGTGTAACGAAGTTAGCTCATCTCTGTTACCGTCTGGGAGGCTCCAGGGTGGAGCTGTAAAGACCAAGGCTGGGTGTTGGGATTGACAGCTGCACCCCCAGTGTTAGGGGAGGCAGTGGAACTGAGAGCTACGCTGAGCACTGACTGTCTGTGACCTAATCATCCTCTTATAGTGAAGCTTTCTGCAATATCCTTTTAAGAGACACATCCCCTTACAATGAGACCCTCAAAGGCACAGTTTGCAGAGCTTCTGGACAGTTGGACACACAGAAACTGCTAGAACCTGGGACACCAGAAGGCTAAGAGGGCTTCATCCTTTACGCCATGCTTGGCCTTGTGCATTTTCACCTATATGTTCTGTAACAGCTTGATGATAAACCAATCAGTGTTATGCCTTGGGTTCTAGGAGCAGCGCTCCACAATTATTCAAGCTAGGAGAGACTTTGGAAAACCCAGGTTTGTAACTCACCAGTCAGATGTATGACTTGGGCTTGAGGCTGGCCCCTGAATTTGAGAACTACTCCTGGTGACAAAGTCCTCACCCTGTGGGATCTGATCATCTCTCTGGGGAGACAGGGCCAGATTTCACCTGGAGGCAAGGACACTCAGTAATGGATCTGATGTCTTGCTTGCTTGGTGGAAGCCCACGTACATAGCTGGTACATAGCTGGCACCGGAAGTGGGCTTCAGGAGTCAGCAGGAGCAGGTGAGTTTGAGTCTAGCTTTCTCCTGCATCATCAGATCACTTCATACAACACTGTGACAGTGCAGGGCAGCCAACTGCTGCTTACTCCACAGCAAGGGCCAGGAAGTTCTACACCCACTCATGTCTGCCTGGGCCTCTGGCACAGGTGGCTCACAGACGACTTATACAGGCCAGGCACAGGAACTGGGGGAGGCAGGAGGATGGGAAAAATGTCATGAAGCCAGTAACCGAAAGGCTGGATTTCTCCAGCCTTTTGGAAGACCACAATCAGTTGTTTCTTATTTTGTTTCGCTTTTGGCAGCAGCCTGGACAGTGCAGTCACTAAGCAGTGGTTTAGCCAGAAAGCCAAGGCAGGATCTGCAGGAAAGCACTGTCTTCTGCCCTGCGCATCTACACCATGAAGTCAATTGTTTATTTGTGTATTTCACTGGCAGGTTTTATTTTCTTCCTAGAAGTTGTGCATGCATGATTTTCAAGAGCCTCTTAAGGACTTGGGGAGGGGAGAGAGAGAGAGAGAGAGAGAGAGAGAGAGAGAGAGAGAGAGATCTGGGCTGTTCCCTGTGAAGCTGCACAGAGCCTACCTCCTGCCAGTGTAACCACTCATGCTTAGCTGGGCTCTGCTGCTTCTCAATGGCCATGCTCATGGGACTTTGGAGGCCACAAGAAGAAGTCAGACAAGACCAGGCATCACTTCTGGAACAGAATTCAAACAGGGCTGGCAAGGGCCTATGGAACTTGCAAACTTCTTTGAGCTGGTTCTCAGTGGCTTGGAAAGTGTGGGTCTCTATGAGTTCAGAGGATGGCACGCTTACTCTTTTCCCTGATGTACAGTGAAAGCATCACTCCAGACTGAACATAGGTAGCTTAAAGGAAATCACCTGACACCAATAATGCTGATGATTTATCCTCTTCCCTTTTGGCATGTATAATTATGGGGGTGTGTCTCAAGTGGGATGCAATTCTGAAGATAATTTCTTAAGGCTATGTAGATTTAGCAAGTTTATAGAATACAATATCCTTTTAAGAAGTGCATACTTAATTATTACATTACTTAATAAATGCTCAAGTTCAAAAGTGATAGAGGGCTAGCCTAAGAATTGAGATTGTGCCAACAATCTTCATAGATTATAGGTGCGCTCCACCACGCCTGGTCTCTGTCACCATCTCAACGCCCTGGGGGTGGAGCCAGCATGCATGCTAGGGATGGAATCTCCACCCTCTGCTTCCTCCTAAGCAGGTGCTTTAATCCGCTGAGCTATCTTGGGGGGGGGGGGGACTCTTTTCATGTGCTGATTATGGACCCTGGCGGCAGGAGGTAGAACATCTGTGATAGAGAGGAGGAGTCTGTATTTGCAGGGTTTCCTCAGTGATTCTGCACCTAGCTTCTAGTCAACAAAATGAATCCAGAGATTAAATTAACTTTCAAAACCCAAAGGCCCTTGCCAATTTTTTGTGAGACTACAGTGATATTCTTTACCATTAGTGTGGGGAGACCAGGAACCTGACATTCTGACAAGTAATTCCACCCGCGGTGGGACTGAGGCTGTGGATGGCAGGGAGGCAAGGCCTGGAGTGGTGAGGGTGCCGAGGGGGCGCCGCAGGAGGCCGCAGTTTCGCCTGAGTTCCTCTGCAGTAAGCAATATGTCATTCTGAAAATAGAATCGTCAAATGGGATCCCTCCAGTGAAAACAAATACGAAGTAAAGAAGTCTGGACTGCTTCGTCAGCACACCTTCCTGCACATTATTGGTTTCATTTATCAACTACAAAGCAAATTTGATTTAGAACTGTGCTCACTTGTATCAGGATTTTTCAGTTATTCCATCAGAATTCCTTAATATGATTTTATTTTAAAAAGTTAAACATTCAGAAAGGGTCTTTCTGGGAACCTACAGCAATCATTCTTGCACCAGTTAGCTCCATGTCTGTGTGTTCGTATGAGAGCGTTTGCCTGCTTCAGAATCCCCATGCGAGTGCCTGCGGCTGTAGCTTCTGACACAGGTGGAAATGCAGCGAGCGCGAGACTTGGGGCTCGCAGCCGAAGCCCGGCCCCGCCACAGGCCAGCTGTCACGCCGCAGGACTGACGGCTGCCGCTACAGGAGCTCCACGTCCATCCCCAGGCCCACGCACCTTGAATCGCAACTTTGTCCGGAGACACTCGAGAAGGCTGATCAGGCCTGATCCACCAGCGAGAGGCAGACAGCAGCCAGCGGCATCAAGGCGGTGGGAGGTGGAGTGCGGCAGGCAGCCGCCCCTCGGTGTCGGTGCATGGAGAGTTTCACCCAGCAGTTGTGGAGCCGGAGCCCGAAGGCAGAAAGAGCCAACCTCAGAAAACGATGAGCCATTTACAAGGAATCGCTTGGCCTTGAATTAAGACACTGCAGACAAATCTGACACCATCAGAAGCTTTCTCAGAAGATTCTAAACAACAATTTGATTTATTTCTTAATATGTTCAAGAGAGGACCAGGGCAGCTGTGCTGCAAAGTCTGAAGCAGCGACCTGGCTTCCTCGCTGGCCCCAGATCTGTGCACGCACAGCCTCTGGGCAGCAGGGCAGGCTCCTGCTTCGTGGGAACGAATTGCCAAAGGCCAGAAAGCTACCAGCCACCCGTGCTCACTTCATGGAAAGACTGGCCACCGAGAACTGAAGCCCAGATGCTCCTTGCTGCTACTGCTACATACGAACAATACTGTGCAGCACCATAGATTATCAGGAATGGGTACTGCAAGAATAAATGAAAGAAGCAACCCCTTTTTGTAAGTTAAATATTACTCGTGAATGGCGTATGTGTAACTCAGCACAAACAGCAGCTGCAGATGTGACGCTTCCACGTTACGTGAGGAGGCGTCACTGAATGTTTGTGCTCAGAGCGCACAATTAGAGTGAGGAACTAAATGGAGCTTGTTATTGCGATATGCTGTGGAAACAATAACAGTGATTGTGGTGATAATAAATATTTAACATTTATCAGTTGCGTACTATATATAGAACCCATTCTATGAACATAATGGCCTGATTTAATCCTCATAGCAACTATATGCAGTAGATATTATTAGGTCCACTTTACAGGTAAGCTGAGGCTCAGGGATGTTAAATATTTTGCCAAATTTTTTTATCTAGGAATGGAAGGAACAAAAATACTAGAAAGATGAGAACCTTGAATCTATGCTAACTTAAATCTGCCTGCCAAATATATAGCAAAGTGTTGCACACAAGGCTAGGTGGTAGCATATTCCTGTAACCCCAGTGACTCAGGAGGCTGAGGCAGAATTCTAAGTTCAAGGCCAACCTAAGCTACACTGTGAAATCGAGTCTCAAAAAAATGCTACCTGAGCTGATGAGATAGCTCAGCAGACTAAGCACCTGCCTTGGTAAGCTCAGGGACCAGGGTTCGAACCCTGGTCCCACATGGCCATGCCAGCCCTGCCCCCAGGCCACACTGAGTCATTCTTGAGTCCTGTGTGGGATTACATATGCCTGTAATCCCAGCGCTGAGGAGGCTGAAAATAGGAGGATCACTGTGAGTCTAAGCTAATAGTGAAACCTTATACGAAATACATAAAAAGAAAAGAAAAAAATTTAAAAATGCTGTCTATGAGTGTATAGTAAAATATGATAAAATACCTGTATTCTCACTGCTTTCCAAAACTACTGCAAAAACTCTGCATACAAACTTTCAATATATACCTGAAAATTTATTTTTTCCAGACATTATTCAAACTAAAGGCACTTGCTGTGGTGTGGAGCTTGTGCTGTTGTCCTAGAGCACCTCGCCACGTAGCCTTGCTCTGCCCTCCCGCCTCCTGCCACACTGCTTGCATGTGCTCTGCAGGCAGATACCGGTACACAGAGCCCAAACTTTGCCTTCTGTCCCTCTTGCCACATTTGGATGATGATGATCAGTGACAATAGACTGTGATGCTCGGGTCAATGCTTGCTAGCAAAAGCCCAGGAGTGACACCTACACAGAGCAGGCACACGCATTTCCCTCTGTCAACATTTCGGGGACATTTTCCATGTGTCATCAAACAGAACAAGCTCAGGCCTTGTAGAAACGCTCTCTTCTGATGGAGGTGGAAAGAAAGGCTGTGAGTGTGAGCAGCTCTGTGGTCAGCCAGGTTCACGGATGAGCCACAGGACAGGTATATGATGCTCGTGGACGCAAAGCTAGAAGCAGTCCAAGGAGGTGGCTATTCACGTGCAGGCCCCAGCGGCCAAGGCGCCTGGGGAGCAGCAGGTCCAGTGCCCAAGGAGAGAAGCAGTGTGCGTGGCTGTGGTGAAAAGTCTTGTGAAAGAGCTCATTGGGGGAGCCAATGAAGCGGCACAATGGGCATGCCTGAGAGGAGAACAGTCTGACCCGTGCAGCAGCTGTGGACTTTTGGAGGAGCAATGGGGCTGGAGCGACGCACTCGGAGGACAGAGGCTTTCCTTTTGTAGTGTATTTGCTTGTTACAGGGCCTCATTATGCAGCTCGGACTTGTATTGATCCTCCTGTTTTCAGCCTCCCCAGGGTTGGAATTATAGGCATGAGCCACTATACCGGGACTCATTCACTGGCTCAGTCATCCTGGGGGCAGAGCTGGCACAGCATGAGAACCACAGGAAGTGAACCACAGTCCCTGTGCTTGCCTAAGCAGGGGTGGCATTCAATCCACTGAGCTATCTCACCAGCTCCTGCATTGTTGCTTTTGTCTGGGTTAAAAATCATACTTGGGGTTTAAACTCAAAGGTTTTGATGAAACATGGCAAGTGACTTGATGTGAAGGATCAGGTTAATGCACAGGTGGAATCGACAACTGACAGGAGATTTGTGGGAGAAAACAGGAGGAAGTGTTTAGGCACCAAGGAGAGAGGATAACATTATGACTTCAGTTTAGGACATAGTGAACTTAGAAGTGTAAGATGCTGTGGGGGAAGGAATACTTGAATGGCTATGGTGATGACCTGCTGTAGACTGAGGGTTCATTAGAAAAAGAAAAAAGAAAACCCTATGTTAATAAGAGAATTAGAGATGTAAGTTCAGGGGGAAGAGAAACAAAATCACTTTATTGGAGGGGAAAGAGAAACAGGGAAGAAAATCTCTTTCATGCAAAGGAAAGGTCTGGTGACATAGCTCAGTTATGCAGCACCAGCCTGGCCAGCGAGAGGTCCTGAGCTCAATTTTTAGAAAAAAAAATTATTACTGGAAAAGAGAGAGACATAAAGAGACAGGAAGGGAGGGCATCCTCAGCAGAGTATGGAGTCCAGACCTGGAAACAGAGGAGTTCCTCTGTTCTCTGTTCCTTTTGTTCCACGCAAAGAAAGGGACTCTGCTCCTTGGGAGTTGCTGTCACTTGATAGGCTGTTTTGGGCTCTGAGATCCCTGGTTTGGCCATTGTCACTTCCAATGACCACACGCACATTCTTGGGATAGCACTTCTGGGGTCTCTGTGAGGTCCAGGGGCTCATCTTGTGAGATTTAGAGCAGAGCCCCACATTCACAGACAAGTTAGCAAAAGAAATACCTGTGCATTGTAGCAAATTAATGAGAGAATAATGAGACGTGTGCAGACACGTGTGTGAGTGCATAGGTGTTGTTAGTGCATACTATACGAACTAGGGAAGTCTGTGCAGCACAGCCCCCTCCCCACTTTGTTTCTTCCTGCATTTGATCGGAGGTGGAGGGAAGAGGGCTGGAAACTCAGCCACGAGCCAGCCTGCCCTCATCGGCTCTGGATTTGACTCTTCACTGGCCAGAAACCTCGTGAGGCTCACACTCCAGGAGCTCCACTGGGTTAGCCCAAGAGTGCCCAGCATGACCTTGAAGGGACGGGGATTGCAGAGCAATTCTGAAATGTTATTTGTTTGGGGAGGGGTCCTCTGTCCAGGGTTCACTCCATGCTGTCCCAGCATGATTTGCTCTCTGAAGGAAAAAGAATTTGTGGAAGAGAGGGTACAGGGAAAACGCTGGTGCAGGAAGAGGCAGGCGAGGTGAGGTGGTGTGAGCAACTGCTGATGTTCGGGCATACAGTCTAGAACTCTTCTAAAGACCGCAGCAAGCCACAGCAGACTGCTGTCTGTCACACAGTCACGGAATCCTCTGATGTTACATCTCACCACCAAGCAAGTGATCTTGAGACAGACTGGTCCCAGGTTTACAGAGCCCTAATGCCATGTGCATTGCCATGTGGACCTTCTTTCCCTTCTTTGTTCTTTATTTCTTTATTGGGGTAGAAATTTTCACGTGCATCATATATGTATATAATATACAGATATATATTTTTATACAATTAAGTCCTTGACTTATGAACATCCTACTCAGGGTTATTATGCTCGTTTCCTTTTTCTTCTTATAGTAGTTTAAGATTGTTGTATCTTATGACAGTCCTTGGTGTTTTAGGGAAGGGTCCACAGGGTGCTCAGAGTGTCACTGCTAGATCAGACTCAACTCATAGTGATCTGCCTGTTCTCCACCTCCCAAGAGCTGGGATTACAGGCCTACACCACCATGCCCAGTCTCAAGTCTCAGTGTGCCCTGGGGGCAGGGCTGGCATGGCAGGTCGGGGTCAAACCTTGTTGCAGGCACTTTATTTTTTTTTCCATTTATTTTTATTTTATTGAAATACAAATGTCAATCAGACAGTTTCAAAACACCTTAACCATACAGAGTCGATGAATTAATACATTGCAAGCTGTTTTCATAATGTTTTGGTATTGTACAAGGTGCATACATGATATTATCTTTACAGGTTTTTTTATAGCTGAATTATATCAAAGATTCTTTAATCCCCTGAGCTATTTGGCCAACCCCCAAACCTTTGTTTCAAAAGCCTATATCTATACTAATTTGTTTCATTTGTGGTACTACTTCATCTTAATTAATTGAAAATAAAAGTTTTTGTATCTGCTTGGTTTTCTTTTTTGTAAGAATCCTTTGTGTTTAGGTCTTCAACACAGTATTGACATGTATCAGTTCTTATTATTTTGTTAGGTGTTGGGAGCCGTGCAAGCAGCAGCTCGGGATCCCTGGGTAACAATGTAACAGCTTGGCGCTCCTTGTGGGTTCCGCCTTGGTACATTTGGAATAACAGGAAGTAGAGTGTGGCCCTGCCCTGTCTGTCGATCCGGACAGAATGAGGGGGCTGCCTGGCAACAGAGCATGATTGGCTGTACGCTTGTATGTGGCTGGTGCTGATTGGCTTAGCTATACTATAAAAACTGCTGTGCTTCCGCAATAAAGCGAGATCTCCCCTTCTACGAAGAAGGCAAGGTATGTCTGAGTTTTCCTTTCAGCGCCCGACAACTGGTGGCCCGTACGGGGACTCTGAAGTGTTTTGGCCGGACCAGGAAGGGAAAAGGGCTGCTGCATCTTCCTTGCTGGCGAGGCAGTTTGCTGCGGCTCTGAATCTCAGGACTCACCTTGGGTAAGCACCCCCGGTATTGAGAGGTGGGTGGTGGACGCACCACAGGTCAGCTCCGGATAAGAGGGCTGGGTCAGCTCCGGATAAGAGGGCTGGGTCAGCTCCGGATAAGAGGGCTGGGAAGGTCAGCACCGGATAAGAGAGCTGGGACTGCCCTAAAGAGGCAGGGACTGCCATGAATAGGCAGGGACACCAGGAACTGGTGGATGCCATATAGTGGCGAAATAGAAATTAAAACAGAACAATGGGTGCTGCGTCAAGCCCAATTTTTTAGGCTCTAAAGGAGCTGCTGTATGCAATAAAGCTCAAGTTGAGTAAAAGAACCTTGGAGAAATTTCTTGAAGAGTGTGATATGTAGCTCCCTGGTTTGCGGTGTCCGGAAGTTTCATGGTACCATCCTGGGACAAACTAGGAAGAGATTTAGATTTAACTCATGAACAAGGGACACTAAGGGCTGGAGTGAGACGATTTGGCTGTTGATCCGGGGATGCTTGGAGGGCTGGCAAGATAGCTCAGCGGTCTAGAGCGCCTCCCAGGGACCGCGGTTCGAGCCCCAGCACCACATGCCATGCCAGCCCCTCCCCGCAGGGCTGGCTGAGCTCACCCCCCCACACCCGCGAAAAAAGAATCCATGTTGTGTAGCAAGACACTGGAATAAAAAAAAAAAGGCGGGGGGGACCCCGGGAATGTCCGTAATCCAGAAATGTGGTGGGCACTGGGGGCGGAGTTCCCCATGGCCCTTCCTGTCTTTCAAGACGCTCAAGGTAATCGTTACCAAGAGCCTTTAGATTTTAAGGTGATCAAATCGCTGGCGGAATCAACTAGGACATGGGTGAGTAGTCCCCCGGTGCTAATGTCAGTTAGCAAAGATAGCCTGGTGTTTATGCCAGAAATTGGAAAACAGACACAACATCCCAGTTAACAGCTATAGAGGAATCATCAGTAACAGGGCTCTTTGATTTAGCTTCCTCCATATGCTTTATCAAGAATGCCTCCTTTGCAGAAACTAATACAGATTTCACTGCTGATGGCTGCCTCACCTTAGGAGATTTCTATGGTAATTCTACCCAAGCAGCAGTTCTTGGTATACAAAATATGTGGTACCTAGTTAAAACAACTATTGATTTGGGGAAATTGTTTACGAACCAGCCCCAGAAAATTAAATAGTAATCAGTCCTATTCCCAGAGCCCCATGTGGATGGCGGGGCTTAGATGCCCCCCACGGTCCATGTCATATCATTACAAAAACCCTACCCAACATAATCAACCATTACTTTTGGAAGGTTTTATTTGTGTGGAAAAAGAGCTTGTCTTGATTGGATTCCCCTGGCCCTACAAAATTCATTAGTGTTCAGTGGTACAGTAACATGGAATACCTCTGTCTCCTTTGAATCCTCGGTGCAGATTAACAAGACCCATAAGTTTAGTATCTCCTCTATACCCTGTCTCTTGGCCCCATTCTTTTTTGCGCTTTGGAATGGTACTCAGAATGGTACCTGGGTGGATGGGGAGAGGGGTCGACTAAATTGTACAGCTTTAAATTGTAGTCTCAGTAATTGCTGGAGGTCTGAACACGTGAGTGCCCTGGTGGTTTGCATCCCTAGTGTGGTGATGATCCCTACATGGGTGGATGAGACCCGACAACAACTGCCAGCTGTCATATATCGGCAACAGAGGGACTTCGGCATCACTGCAGCTATTGTGACTGCCGTGGCTCTGGCTGCCGCTGGTTTTGCTCTAACGCAAACGGTCCAACAAGCTACAACCATCAATGCAATCACGGAGAGAGTGGCGGCTGCCTTGGAGGTCCAGGAGACACTTAACGGACAGATCCATTTTGGCATTCCGGCTTTGAATCAACAAATTGCCCTGCTGCAAGAGCAAGTGGATGCACTACATGTACAACAGAGACTGACTTGTGACTTGGGGTTCCATTCTCTGTGTGTCAATATCTAAAAGGCAATTGGTCGTGTGAGTTAGAACTGATACGTACCCAAAAATTTGAAATTGCCCACCTAAATGCCACCTCGGTCACTGCTCTGTCGTTAGGCAGCCTATCCAAATGGATTGAAAAGACCTTTTCCTTCTTTAAGGAATGGGCCGGTATAGGCGCCATGGCTATCCTGGCTCTTCTTGGGGCCATAGGAAGTTTGTTCTTGATATGCCAAGTGGTCCGCAGACAGCGTCAAAGCCATGTTGTCCTAAAACAAGCGCTGTTGGCTATAGATAAAGGGCAAAACCCAGAGGCATGGCTGGCCATGATGTGATACACGGGATAGATGTGACCATAGGGATAACGCCACTTTGGTGCCAAGGGTGTCCCCTATGTTTTATGGAAATGGGTTTTAGCTGTGCCTGATCAACACAGCTTTCCCACACTTGCTAACCACCATATCTTTTCCCTCATCACGAGGCCAGAGATACATGATGATTACACACTGATGGATGCTCTAAGGTTTGGAGGTCCAACTAGGCTTGACGGCCCTTGAGGAGGCCTGTGGTCTTCTATTGCACAATGAGGAGCAGGTCACTGCCTACAGCGTGGATTACCATTATGTTTCATGCTTCTTGAGCTTCAGCTGCATGCCATTATCCCTAGTATTCTCTCCCCGCCATGTAAAGTGCAGGGTGTATGATAAAGACACTGCAGGG